>OZ007572.1:37487209-37507209 GCA_963931925.1 Onchidella celtica
CAATTTAGGTAAAAAAATCAAGAAAACAACTAATATTTTCTTACCCGACCTTCGTTAAAATTGAGCCATATTATCTAAGTAAAATTTGGGACATGACAGCGTCTACATACGAAATGCCACCTTTTAGCCAATTATATCTGGCAGTTTCTAAGGAACAGGGACTCACTTTAAATGAAAATACAGCAAACAAAAGTATACTTTTAAGTGCAAGGTTCAAAGGTTATTTCAGGAGATAGTCTAAGATAGTGCCATTTTGCACCATATGGTCCATGGTAAATACGGCAATGAAAATTTTCTGTGGTGACCCACCCCCCCCCCCCACCCTCCCCTGCCTTCCCTTGATGCCCTAAGCACGTGCATATTTTGCGTAATAGTTAATAATCCAGCCCTGCAAACCCCCCCCCCCTTCCCATATAAATCAAACGAGTAATCAAATAGTCCAATATAAATGCAACAACAAGAGAAATATTTTAAAGAAAGAAGAAAAAGACAAGTGCAACTGCTCTAAGGGCAGAGAATGCCAGAGATTCCTCCGGAAACAAAGATCTCAGCACAGGCACCAGACAAACAAACACACACAAGGCCACACAAGCACAACATCAGCCCCCCTTGTCTGCCATTTAAGCAGCCCCCAACTCAAATTTAACGTTTCTTAGCCAAATTAGGAAAGGTAGGCGACCTTTGGGAAGAAGGCGGAAGAAAGGGAGAAAAAAAAAATCAATAGCGTGCAATTAGGGTTGACAACTTGGCAAGAACACGCTGAACAAGGTGAAATTTTAAAAATAAAAAAAAAAGATAACAGGCGGAAGTGAAAAAAGCTGAGGACATTTGACATTAATTACAGTTTTTCCAACGTTTATATATTGTGACTTTTTTGGGTTGATTTTCATCTCTCTCTCTCTCTCTCTCTCTCTCTCTCTCTCACTGTCTCTTCTGTCCCTTTCTGTCTTTGGCTCTCTCTCTCTCACTCTTTTTTTTTTGTTGTTGATTTTCATCTCTCTCTCTCTCTCTCTCTCTCCCTCTTTCTCTCTCTCTCTCTCTCTCTCTCTCATTGTCTCTTCTCACTCTGTCCCTTTCTGTCTTTGGCTCTCTCTCTCTCTCACTCTTTTTTTTTTTGTTGTTGATTTTCATCTCTCTCTCTCTCTCTCTCCTTCCCTCTTTCTCTCTCTCTCTCTCTCTCTCCGTCCCTTTCAGTCTCTGTCACTCTCACCCTCTTTTTTTTGTTGTTGATTTTCCTCTCTCTCTCGCCCTCCCTCTCTTCCCCCCCCCTCTCTCTCTCTCTCTCTCCTCTTAGCTTCTTTTTACACTTTTCCTTATCTCTGATTGCACGTTATGTTCAAATTCCCTCTTCTTCTTCTTTAAAAAAAACAAAAAAAACTATTCTTGCGATACGTTGTTTTTCTTTCTTCTTCTTCCATTTACTTTTCCTTCCTATCTGGTCCGCCCCGCCCCCGCCCCCGCCCCCGCCCCCCCCCCACTCCACTCCCTTTGCTTTTTGTTTGTTTTTGGTTTTTGTTTTTGTTCTGTTTTCAAAAGCTTTCTTAGCCTTTCGCTAACTAAACCCAATTTCAAGAGGGAAAAAAACAACAACAAACAAGAACGATTCCGTGTATAATGAGGTCGATCACTGATCCCTCCAGCGCGACCCCTCACACCCCCCCCCCCTTTTCACAGCTAGATGTTGCCTTGAAAAAAGTTTTAGCTTTTGCGAGAATTTAAAAAAAAAAAAAAAATGCTTCTTTTACCCAGTTCCCTTCCTGGATTCAATTTGTTCGCATTGGAATTTTCAAAATAAATAAAATATAAACAGGAAGTTAAGCTAAAATAAATCACTAGGATTTGTCGACGATCCAGAATGGCATTTTTTCTTTTGTAGGCTTGCAAGTTAACTTCATTAGTTTCTATTATTTCTGTATCTCTTTAATTGGCTCCTTCTCCTCATTCGTTGGTGTTTTGTTCATATCCCCTTACTCCTTTTTTTTTTGAAACCATTCTTCGTTCATACTGAATATGTATACATTTATCCATCAATCTGTTTATCATGGGTTTATTTATTTATTTATTTATTATTTTCCACCCATCCATCGTTCTATCCATCCATCCACTCATCCATCCATCCATCCATCTATTCACCCCTTCCATCCATCCATTCATCCGTGTATTCATCCATCCATCATCCATCCATCCATCCATCCATCGGTCCATCCATCCATCTACCCACCCATCCATCCATCCATCCATTCAACCATCCATCCATCCATCCATCCATCCGTCCATCTATCCACCCATCCATCCATTCATCCATCTGTGGTTATCATAACCACATTATTAATACCAGCTGCTGTAAACACAAACAAACAAACAGGCAAACAAAATAATTACAAAACAAAATAACTCTAGGTTACTACAAGATAAGTTAATGACAACAAAAAACAACAACGCCGTAGACCTACGTACATAAACTTGTGTTGAATCTGGCAGCGAAATCTGAGTTGAAAATATCAGCAAAACGTCTCACTAGTGTTCTCAAAACGTCAGCGTCTCTTCCTTCATTTCCTTTAACATCGTCATGGAAAGTTTCTTCTGTGGGGCGTTCACATGCCGTCGATGCTGCCTCCATCCCCGTCATCACTACTACAACTGCACCAGCATCGTTGGCATGTCTTGCCCCTGCTACACCATCACCACCACCACCACCACCACCACCGCCACTGCTACTACTTCCAGCAAATACAATAAATCCGGTGAAAAGAAAGAGGTTGAAGAATTGTACAGGGGAGACAATCCGTGACATGGTGACCATCCTGGTTCACTGCGACGAAAGAGTTGTTGCACTTGAATCAGGTCAATGAATAATAACTATTAGTGTTAGGGGACGCAAACATGCCTTGCCATATATCAGGACTCCTGAAAAGATACAAGGAAAAACGTAAATATTCAGCTATATTAACTGACCAAACTGTGCATTTAGTACAACACAGTACAACACAGTACTAATTCCAGTTTTAAAATAATTCGCTATCTCAGTTCTTGTTTGTCCCAACTCCACTTTTTGCACGACTGAGAAATTCGGCGTGAAACGTTTGCGGCTTTAGTATTGTGACTAAGAGTAGAGTAAATCGGAACTGTGAAACAGCTTGATAAGTGCCATAGCGCATTTTTAATGAGTGTCAGAGTGTGCATTAATTTGTTATACCTCTTCTACATACTACAAAATCCCCAGTTTTTCAGAAAATCGAGATGGAACAAACAAGAACTACGATCGCAATTTCAAGAGGCAAAATAATATTCATAAGAATCTAAACATGACACTCTTAGTTCACACTGGAGAACAATAATTTCAAAGTCCACTACTTCCATTATAAAGCACTTCATATTCACAGTGTAATGCAAATACTTTTCTGCTGAAAGCACGCCTTTGTTTCGCGGATAATACATTGTCTATTGTCAAGCTGTCGAGAGTGTGGATAAAATGGTTCTGCTAGTTTCCTGTCCATGTCCCACTTTTGTAGCACACTCGGAGAAAAACCACTTCATTTCACACCGAAGATCCATTTCAACATGGATTATTATTTGAGAAGTCCTTACCTGGCACAATTTTGGAAGTCAGTGCACGGTATTTTGGAAGGCATGGTATTTTGCCCCTGGTGTACCGTTTTGAGACTCAGCAGTGTCATATAGAAAAACCTATTCCCTATATTACATGTGAAATTTTACCCATCAGTACAAAGAAACACAAAAATCCCATACCTTGTCTAAGATTTTGCGCTTCTGATATTATTTTTGAGAACCATCAGTTTCATATCGACAAATCCACTGTTCTATATTACACATGAAATTTCACCTAACACAGACGAAAGTCATTATAAAGAAAAGCTAAAATCTCACACTTTGACAAGGATTTACCCCAAGCGTACCATTTTGAGAACCATCAGTGTTATGTCAAACAATCCATTCCCCTGCATTACACGTGAAAGTTTGCCAAACACAGTCCGAAAGTCAGTACAAAGAAAAGCTAAAATCCCATACTTTGCATAGAATTTTGCCCCAGTGGTGCAATTTTAAGAATTGCCGGTGTCAGAATATGGAAACTTTGAGTTGGAGTTTGAATTTAGAGAAAGCATGTCGAGACGAATACATTCACATTATGGCAGGAAGAAGCCAGACGATAGACAGAATATAAAAGAACGATAGGACAGAAAAAGACCCTACCAGAAGTCCCCACCAACAGCCCGCCATATGGAAAAACCTCGCCATTGAATACACGTGAAATCTTTACCTAGCACAATCGAAAGTCATAATAAGAATCCAGAAAAACTAAAATCCTACACATTTCACAGGATGTTGCCCTAAGCGTGTGTGATGTTTCCACTTTCTCTCACTAACTTTCTTCTGACACCAGCCGTGATGGGCACGGCACAAACACACTAAATAATCGACTATCTCTCTTCTATAAGTTCTAACAAACGATATCTGTATTGCTTACATATATACAATAATTATTAATTCATTCAATAATAATAGGAACATAGGTCATACAATTTCATGTGAATTTCGATGGAATGAAGTTGATGCAAATCAGTACATGCTAATTAAATGGCTTCGTAATATTCAATTTCTAGCACATTTTATAAAACACATGGGAACATTCAGCAT
This sequence comes from Onchidella celtica, assembly GCA_963931925.1. Lineage (NCBI taxonomy): Eukaryota > Metazoa > Mollusca > Gastropoda > Systellommatophora > Onchidiidae > Onchidella > Onchidella celtica. Next base: position 37,491,866 of record OZ007572.1, read on the forward strand.
AAGGAAACCTCTCCTTTAGGGGTGTATGGCGCTATCTGGGCACTGGTTCTTCCTCTCTACCCTGGCTTGACTGCGCAGTTAGATCAACAGGTATCGGCAGGTACCAATAGGTCGGGAAGCCAAGAAGCCACGATGTCGTTAATCAAAGTACAAGAAGTTGAGAAGCCAAGAAGGTGTTGTTCTTCCTCCTCACTCAGCAACAGCCCAAATGCCGACAAGATACCAAAGATACCACGCTCTGACAAAGGATGTTTGCGGGTTCCCTGACCTTCCCCACTCACAAGACTAGTACAAAGTTACAGTTGCGGTTGTGGTCTCCTCTTCGGCACGAAGCTGGTGAGTGCTCTCAGCGGTCTGAAGTTGGAAGGAGCGTTCGGGGATTTATACCCAGTCAGGTAGCGTCCCAAGACGCCCACCGAGTGTGCATTAGTTATCCTAATAGCCACCCCCGTCGGCTCCACGTCAAATACTATTGAAACAGCTCTACCCCCCAAGCAATTCCCAGGTGATCTGATCGACAAGTACGGCGGTCAAGTAAACACTACCCTTTTCGGGTGTCAAAGCGCTTCAGTTGCATCCCATACTTTCCCCCTCTGGCCTACAATGACTGTGTCTCCCCGCCGTTAACTATCTTCCCACGCTAGTTATAGGCACAATATTATTATAACTACTAGTTATACCTTGCCAATCTATCACCCTGTTACAATCGCCCCCACTTAAGTCGATTTTCCCTGGCAAAATCGGCTAATAAAATTATTAATCTACTGGTAATCTAGATAGAGTGTCGGCCCATAGAGCGTCTCGCCCCCTGATGTTGCTGACCCGAAAGTTATATGGTTGCAGCGCCAGGTTCCATCTAGTTACCCTCGCGTTCTTCTGGTCTTTAGTTCGCATCCAAGTTAGAGGTCGGTGGTCCGTCTCTAACACGAAGTTTCTCCCATACAGATACGCCTGCAACTTACTAACGGCGAAAACTATGGCCAGGCATTCCTTTTCAATTGTTGAGTAGTTCTTCTCCGCGGGTTTCAACTTTCTGCTAACATATACAACTGGATACTTCGTACCCTCGTCTTCTTGAAGTAGGCAGCCACTCACTCCAAGGTTAGATGCGTCTGTCTGGAGAATCAGTTCCTTGTTCCAGTCTGGCATCCGTAGTATCGGCTCGGAACTCAAACAAATTTTTAGGGCATTGAACGCGTTCTCCTGCGCGTGTCCCCACGCGAACTTTGTGCCCTGGGACTTCTTTGTGAGGTCTGACAACGGCGCCGAGATTGCACTGTAATTTGGTACAAACTTCCGATAGTACCCCGTTAGCCCCAGGAAACTCCTCACTTGTGTCTTGGTCGTCGGTCGGTCACAGTCGACAATGGCTCGCACCTTACTCTCCTGCGGTCTTACAGTCCCCTGTCCCAGCTTATGGCCTAAGTACTCGACTTCTGTCATCCCTATTAGCGTCTTGGTAGGTCTAGCTTTTAAATTTGCCCGTCTCAGTCGCTCGAAGACATTCCGACAACGTTCCAAGTGGTCAGGCCAATTTGCACTGTGTATAAGACAGTCGTCTACAAATGCATCTACCCCTTCGCCAGCATCTTTTAATACTTTCCTCATGAGCCTGTTAAATGTGGCGGGGGATCCCTTCAACCCGAACGGCATGACCCTGTACTGGTATAGCCCAAACGGTGTGGCGAACGCCGTCAGGTGTTTATCTTCCTCGGCCATCGGAACTTGATAAAAGCCCTTTGTCAAGTCCAGCTTGGTGAAATATTTTGCCTCCGCTAGATTGGAAATAATGGCTTCTACCTCAGGCATCGGTTCGGCGTCATCGGCAGTCACAACATTTAGCCGCCTGTAGTCGTTGCAGAAACGATGTTGACCATCGGGCTTCTTAACTAATACAATTGGACTATTGTACGGGGACTCGGACGGTTCGATGATTCTGGCCGCAAGCATCTTGCCAACCTCAGCATTGACAGCTTCTCTAGTTGAGTACGGTAGTTGGTAGGGTCTTACCTTCACAGGTTTTTGATCTAGCAATGGGATTTTGTGCTTGATCAGGTCAGTGAGCCCCGGTACATCGGTAAATATATCTTTGTATTCTTCCATGAGCTCTTGCATCTGTTCTCTCTGATCCTGATCTAGCGTGTCCCCTAACTGTACATCCCTGTAGGTTTCGGTCTGTTCTAGCTTAGGCATGACTGTCTCCAGAGGCATCGAAGTCGCTTCCTCTCCTTCATCGGTCTCGTCAATTATAGCTGCAGCTATTGCCTCTGTGTTTTCCTGTTCGTCTTCCCTCTCAATATACTTCTTCAGCATATTCGCGTGATACTGTCGTCTCTTCCCCTTGACGTTCACCATGTAGTTCACTGACCCTCTCTGCTCTTCTACTTTGTAAGGCCCTTTCCAAGTCATCTGTAGTTTCGATCCGTCACTTGGGAGAAGTATGAGGACGGAATCGCCCACTTGGAATTTCCTCTGTTTGGCCCCCCTATCGTAGTATTTCTTCTGCCTGTGTTTTTCGACGCTGCTGTTCTCGGCTACGACTTTCATGGCATCCTCCAATCGTTCCCTCATATCTACCACGTATTCGTACGATGACCTCGTTTCTGACTCCGCTTCCCCAGTCCACAGATTCTTCAGTATTGCAAGTGGTCCTCTCACAGGGTGACCGAACACTAGTTCAAACGGCGAAAAACCTGTACTGGCCTGTGGGGTTTCGCGATACGCGAACAGCAGTGGACACAACATTCTGTCCCAGTCCTTGGGTCTGTCATGAGCTACTCGGCGAAGCATATTCTTCAGCACTCCGTTAAATCTTTCACACAGACCATTGGCCATCGCGTGGTAGGGCGAGCAGAATATCTGTTTCGTTTTGAGAAGTGCACTGACCTCTCTCATCAGCTCACCGGTAAACTGTGATCCCCTATCTGAAACTATTTCCTTTGGTATGCCTAACCGAGAAAATATTTCCATTAACGCTTCACTGACCTGCTCAGCTGATATCCCCCTTAAGGCTACGGCATCCGGGAAACGCGTGGCATAATCTACTAGCGTCAAAATATAACGCGATCTCCCATGTTCCGTACGCGGAAGTGGACCAACCAAATCTATGGCGACGCGCGAAAAGGGCGTGTCGATCAGGGGTGTCGGCACTAGGGGTACCTTTGTCACCCTACCTTTATTGGATGTCCTTTGACACGCGTCACACGATCGACAGAAACGACCTACGTCCGCACCTATCCCAGGCCAAAAGAACGACTGCATTATTCTGTCCTGTGTGCGCGAAATTCCTAAGTGTCCCCCGAACACTCCTTCGTGAGCTATCTTCATCAGCTCACTTCGGTACTGCTTAGGTACCAACAACTGCTCCACATCAGCACGTCCAGCCCCGGCCTTCTTTACCCGATAGTAAATTCCCTTACTCTCCTTTATGTGAGTACCTACCTCAGCCGATTGCTCCAACGTGGCTCTCTCCCTTAAAACTCTCAAAGTTTCGTCCTCTCTCTGGGCCCGGGCTATCTCACCTGGTGTGAGTTCCCCTATCTTGGCCCCTACCCTTACCTCCTCCGTTGAGTTGCCCTTGGCCTCCTCATTATCTGTGGTCTGACTCACTTTCGCACTCGCATTCTCACACTCATGCTCTTCCTTGTCAATCTCCACCTTGCGAGATCGCGTGAGTACCACACTTATCTTCTCAAGAGACGCCCCCTTTATGTTTCCTATAATCAAATCGGCCACTGGGTCTTCCACTACTAGCGCTTTGAGAAGCCCAGTATAAAATGGGGTTTCTACCCACATTTCCGCGACAGGAGCAGACCTTCTCGTCCCGTCCATCAGGACATAACTCCTGTTCTTCCCAGTTAAGCTGTTAGGAGGCAGTTTGTCCCTTTTTATAATCGCACACGTGCATCCCGTGTCACGAAGGATAGTAATCTCTTTATCCCCTATCCTCCCCTTCTCCAAAAATGGAGCGGATAAATCATTCTCCGGAACATCGTCTTCGGGCTCATGTTCTGTCGAACCTTCTAACTCAATACTCTTACCTTCCGTCTCCCAAGAAATGAAGGTCTGTGGCCCAACACTCTGCTCAGCCCCTGGTTGAGTATTCGCCCTGCCCGATGACTCCCACTGACTGTCATCGGCTTCCTCATCGCTGGTTAGTACGACTGCGGTCGTCTCTTTCTGTCTCTTCCTACAGAATCTCGCAATATGGAGAAGTGACCCACACACAAAACAACCACGCCCACTCTCACGCTGGGACTTACCTCGGTTGTCCTCGACAGTGGCAGCAGCACCCTTCTTCGTCCTGCCCTGGTCACACTGCCTACTCAGGTGATTGGGAGAGCCACAGTTGAAGCATACCGGTTTACTCACTCCTAAACCTTTACTTCTGCTCTCCTCAACCCTCTTACCTGACTTCTGCTGTTGCTCCAGCCCTCGCTTCGACTGATGAGCCTCACTATACAAGTCCGCCATCTCAACTAACTCATGCACGGACTTAGGGTCTCTCTCTTTCAAATATATGGAAAGATTACAGTCGACAATCTTCAACATCTGCTCCCTGACTAACAGATCCGTAATCCCTTCCATAGTTCTCTCTGCGTCTGAGAGGTCTACCCACCTCTCAAAATATCTCTGCAATCTCACGGACAGCTGCGTATAAGTTTCGTCCTTATCTAGACGGCTCTCCCTAAACTTACGCCTATAACCCTCTGCCGTGAGATGATACTTCTTGAACAACACCTTCTTTACCTTCTCGTAATCCCTACTGTCTTCATCGCTGAGACCGGAATAAACATCTAACGCCCTGCCAGTTAACAATGCCCCTAACATGTCTGCCCAGGTGTCTTCTTCCCAATCATTTGCCTGCGCGAGTCTTTCAAATCTTTTCAAATACGAGTCGAGATCCTCGCGCGAGTCATCAAAATTGGCAATTTTGGGTACCTTCGGGGCAGCAGATTTTCCATTCCCTTTATCATTGTGACACCCGTTTTTGGCTAGTTCCCGTTCGCATTCCATTCTCTCCCTTTCAAATTGTCTTTCCTTCTCCTTTTCTTCTCGTTCGCGCTCCTTTTCTTCTCGTTCGCGCTCCTTTTCTTCTCGTTCGATAGCCCTTTGTTCTCGGTTTTGGGCTTTCTCTTCGTCCCACCTAATTTTGAATTCCTCATCACTAATGCCTTCTTGTCTGGCAAGCTTCAGTGCGCCCAGATAGTCCATCAGCAATTGACCTGTAAACAAAGCTAACAATAAAGCGTGGATCGTAACTGTGAAGTTAACAACAATATTCCTGCAATAGCAAACAACAATTCTCTCTTTGACAAAAGACAAAATTGAACAGTCAATGCACAGGTAAAATCAGAGCATGTCGCAGGTAGTAAATGTCAATCTCTCTCACTCGCCTCAGGGCAGATGACCTGTCCACACAATCACACAATAGCCTCTTGACACAACCAAGATCAAAATTAAATGTTATTTACTAGCAGGATCCCACTTCTGACACCATTGTGATGTTTCCACTTTCTCTCACTAACTTTCTTCTGACACCAGCCGTGATGGGCACGGCACAAACACACTAAATAATCGACTATCTCTCTTCTATAAGTTCTAACAAACGATATCTGTATTGCTTACATATATACAATAATTATTAATTCATTCAATAATAATAGGAACATAGGTCATACAATTTCATGTGAATTTCGATGGAATGAAGTTGATGCAAATCAGTACATGCTAATTAAATGGCTTCGTAATATTCAATTTCTAGCACATTTTATAAAACACATGGGAACATTCAGCATAAGGAAACCTCTCCTTTAGGGGTGTATGGCGCTATCTGGGCACTGGTTCTTCCTCTCTACCCTGGCTTGACTGCGCAGTTAGATCAACAGGTATCGGCAGGTACCAATAGGTCGGGAAGCCAAGAAGCCACGATGTCGTTAATCAAAGTACAAGAAGTTGAGAAGCCAAGAAGGTGTTGTTCTTCCTCCTCACTCAGCAACAGCCCAAATGCCGACAAGATACCAAAGATACCACGCTCTGACAAAGGATGTTTGCGGGTTCCCTGACCTTCCCCACTCACAAGACTAGTACAAAGTTACAGTTGCGGTTGTGGTCTCCTCTTCGGCACGAAGCTGGTGAGTGCTCTCAGCGGTCTGAAGTTGGAAGGAGCGTTCGGGGATTTATACCCAGTCAGGTAGCGTCCCAAGACGCCCACCGAGTGTGCATTAGTTATCCTAATAGCCACCCCCGTCGGCTCCACGTCAAATACTATTGAAACAGCTCTACCCCCCAAGCAATTCCCAGGTGATCTGATCGACAAGTACGGCGGTCAAGTAAACACTACCCTTTTCGGGTGTCAAAGCGCTTCAGTTGCATCCCATACTTTCCCCCTCTGGCCTACAATGACTGTGTCTCCCCGCCGTTAACTATCTTCCCACGCTAGTTATAGGCACAATATTATTATAACTACTAGTTATACCTTGCCAATCTATCACCCTGTTACAGCGTGTAGCGTTGAGAACCATCGGAGGTCAAGATGTCTTTTCAAGGGCCAAGCCCAGTAAACTTTGCCTCCGCTGCACAGAGGACATTTAGATCTAAATCAAATTAAGGAAGCATGTCATTGTCAAGCACTGTTCAAATTTGCACCCTTTTTTTGTTAAGGTTACACAGGATTGGAGCAAATGAAAATAACACGCTGGCGTCTAAATAAGTAACTGAGTTATCTCCTCTCTGTGTTCTTTCTTGCCGTCAAATTTAGATGGAAACTGATAACAACACCCGGGAATTACCCTCCCGCCCTCCCCTTCTCCCTGTCCTGACGTTAAAAATGGTTATGATGCAACTCAATAAACGTCAACGCATGTTTTAATTTTTTGTTGGTGTTGCTGTGGCTTTTCGTGTTACAGTTCAAATTTTTATGAGGGAGGCTAAAATCTACAGGTTGATTCAAACAGCTGTTCCTTGTTTACAAAATACATTCTATCTCTGTAAGTTATTCTAAACCGGCGTTTTCCTGCTAGATTTTTATTTGCAAAATTTTAATAGTTCAACCACTGAAAATCAAACTATATAAAGTAGCGCATTCTCAACCTTTAAAAAAGAAAGAGAAGAAAGGCGCAAAGTAGCCATTATCAAGCCGGCCGACGCGCCCTTCTGCAAATTAGATATTTTACAAATTTATTACATAATTCAAACATTATCCACAACAATTATACGTCTGTGCAAAAAGAAGCATTGCCACTAGCAATGTTTTTTTTTTTTTTAATGTCCTTAAAGGCATTGCTATTTGGTAATACAGCTGAAACTGGCCTCTAAGTCCTTACTCGTGGCAAAAGGTCAACTGATAGTAACATGATGTTCATTTCAATAAGGTTAAATTGTTCACACGAAAAGAATATTGCATGTTAGGAAGCCCCGTGTTAGGAGGTATCGAACTAAACCGGGCCGAAAGTCACGGCCAGTTGCTACCAACAAAATGTACACCAAAGAAATAGTGGCAAAAGCTGACCGTGTCTGATGGGCTTAGTATGATCAAGATATCTAGTATTTTTGCTATAATACCACCATTAGAAACACACAATTTAGGGGAACATTACAGTAACTCACAAAATCACAATAGAATTAGAAATGAAAACGAAAAAATGAACAAAAGAAAACAAAACGCGCTTTCGATCATGTAGTAGATTCCGATGACCAACACACTGCACACTACAAACTTTAACTTACTCCCGATTCCAGTCCAGATGTTTTCAGAATGATGTCCAAGTCAGCACATTCAATAATTTTTATGTCACCTTGTCATAAAGTGTCCCCCTTCCGCTCTTGCCATCACCACTTGTTATCCCCCTTGACCAGTCGTGCTGACGTTCGTCTCCCCTGCACACGGTCCTGTTGACCAGCAAGCCATTGGTCACATAGCTCCAACTGCTAATCTAAATGATCATTGAGGCTAAGCAAATATCCACACACAGTTTGTATGTTTGCGAGTGTGTCCGGACATGGGAAGGTTTGTCATCGGTAACTTGTCAACCAAAATGGCGGATCAAAGCCCGCACAGAGTGACAAATGTCCCGGTGTTTGTTTGTTTTTTTCGACCTTTATATGCCGGAGAGAGGTCGCCAAGATTTCATTGGTCGGTATCTCTCCCCTAAGACCTCATTGGTCAGTCTCAGCCCAGTTAACAGTGTGTAAAAGCCCTCGAAGCGGGTTCATGAATTGGGGATGAAAATAACATTATAAGGCTGGCGACGATTTGGGGAGACTAGAAAGTTTCACTAAACACAAATTCGCTTTTTGAGGGTGGTGGGATTTTTTCAATCGGGCAAAAATGACAATGTTTCTTCAGAGGTCAGAAAATAACCTCCCGTAAATATCTTTGCGACGCTGACGTCCATTCGTTAGATATTTCATTGGAGAGTATCTCACAACAGTAACATAGTGGTTACCCCAATTTCCTGGCTGGCTACAGAAAATAAACTCACCAAAATATCTTTACGGCACTAGTTCCAAATTCGTTAGATATTTTATGGGAAAGTATCTCACATCAGTGGGCCAAACATAGTGTTCACAAGAATTTCTTAGTTGACTAAGATTTGCACGTATTGTACTTTGTGGCCGCAGTCCAACGAAATACTTTTGTCGAATCTGTTTGGGCCTCGTAGCCAAAACACTCACAATAGGATTTTTTTGTATGTGACCAGTTTGTGGTCAAATAGTTACCGCCACTATTCTACCAGCAAAACAGTTATTGTGGCCGGCGAGCTAAATGTCTAATTTTAACACTAAACCTGATCCTAAGTTTTGCAGTTTCTAAAAAACTTCAGTGTGCAAACAAAATCTGACCTTTGTTCTTGTTTGTTCTATTCCCATTTTAAGAAAAAAACTGGAGATCTTTTAGTATGTAGAAGAGTTTTAACAAAATGCACTTTCACACTTATTTAAAATGCGCTGTGGCACTTATCAATCTGTCTCACAAATCCAGTGTATACATTTAAGGTCGAATTCTCAGTAGTGCAAAGAGTGGAGTTGGGACTAACACAAAAACTAAGGTAGCGTGATATATTTAATCTAAACACTTAGTCTTAACCTTAACCGTTGCACTTTCTAAAAAACTTCAGGGTGCAAACAAAACTCAGTTTGGCCACATGGCTGAAATAGCTACAGCAGATTTTTTTTCCATAGCTCAGCCAAAAACCAATGGATTTTGGAGAATGTTAGTCTTCATCTGACAGCCTGTCCAGCTAAATCTGGGAACTCCTAATACTTTTTAGTTAGAGTATTTCAGTGATATTCACTGTACTACGGTGCACAGAGAAATGTTAAGCTATGCATGAACTCCATTGTAGGACTCCTGCTTTAAATTTGTGGTCTCGGAAATTTTTTGGATAAAAATCCTGCAAGTCCATTCTAACTGTAGACAAGTTTCTCCACTCAAGTCTTTTTACACGATAAATTTGACTCATTTGTGTGACTGAGCGTTAAATCTTCCCCCCCCCCCCTTAAAGGAAGTAAATTTCCAATAAGATTTAAATTCTGTCAAACAAAATAATAAAAGAAACTAGGCCTGCATACACTTATAAAAATTTCTTGAAAAATTTTCCCACGAATGGTATAGAAACGAGACTCGGAACACGGTGACACCAGAAATGGATGTTTACACGTTCCAATTCCCTGCCAAGTTATTTTCATATATTATGCACCAAAAAAATCATACTTGCATCTTTGCTAAAATAGCACTGACATTCGAAAATAATGAAAGTGACATTCATTGCTCTTTGAGGGGTTTCTACTTATTTGACAGCTGTGTTGTGTATAGCCCCTCCCCCAACAACGACAACCAAAAAAAAAAAAAAAGAGCAAATATTAAAAACAACAAACAAACAAACAAACAAACAAACATCAACAACAACAACAAAAAACTGAAACTGAAAACGTCTTTGTTTCCCCATAATAAAAGTGATTTCTAGCTCATTTCGGCTCACATGGACACAAACTGTAATTACAGTTTTATTTCGAGCAGCATGGCAGATCTTGTGTTTGTGTTCGTGATCCTCTGTTGCCCATTTTCTGAAGCCCTATCTGATCTCTGGGTCGGGCTAACCCGTTACAGAATGACCGTGTATGAACAATAAATACATCAGAGGTTCTTTCACCTGGGGGCATATTTTGGGATCTCAGGGAGGGAATATCCAGACCGTTTAAAAAACAAAATGCACACTACATGACGTTATGAAAGCACTGAGTCCCTTTAACTTTTCTTATTCCAGACGGTGCATAATAATTTCTACTGATGGCAGTGGCGTAGCGTGGGTTGCCACCGTCCGGGGCATGGCAAGAATTGGCTCCCTGACCCGTGGACCGTTTCCCTTCCCGAGGCCCTTCTACCAGTCCAGGATTGAGCCCCCTTACCCCTACCCTATCCCCACCCACAAGCACAAGTCCTGTAATTTAAGAAAATACTGACATAATAAAGGCAAAATGCCTTTAATTCTACTTAAATTTATTTTAAAATCGCCTGGTTTTAATAAAATTCTTCAATAACAGTATTGAAAATCTACTTGGAAATCTCTCTCAATTGACAGTTTTGCCAGGTTACTCAGTCTTTCTTGGCTCATTGAAGATCCTGACACATTTTGATTAATTTAAGTCCTAAGAAACTTCTGTCACAACAAACTGGCAGTTGAAACAACGATACTTTTGACATTTTGCGCCTCTAAAAACTTTGGGCCCGATGCACCCAGGGCAACCGCCCCTGTGGCTCCGCTTATGCTACGCCACTGAATAACGTTTAGCTCACTCTGCGTATCCATTGACCAGGGTCGTTTCATCGATGGAGCTAGTTCTGTGGAATCAAAACATGGGTTGCTTTGGGGTTGGGTCGGTCGGTTTTAAAAGTTTAAGAACCCCTGAAATAGACGGGCAAGTATTTCCTCTTCAACATCGTGTCCGAGAGTGAAAGAAAAATAAAATACCAGTAAAATTATCAGGTCTAGATGACACAGGCAAACAAGGACATCCCGATGCAATATTGTGATTTCATTAATTGTCCGCTGCGTTATCCTGCGTCAAATAGACAGAGCTGGGCGCCAAATGAAAACTGTCAACATTAAGGGAATAAAAAATGTCAACAATTCGGACAATGAAGATGCAGGACAGAACGGTGGGACAGCCAAACAATCTCTGACCTCTTGATAAACAACAGTTGTTATAACTCATGTACTAAACAGCACATCAGTCCATGCTGTTCGAACGACAATCAGTTTGGCGCTTACGTGAGATATTTAGCCCAAATACATTATTAAGGTAAAAAGAAGAAAGCGCGCTGGGCCATAGAGCAAAAATACTCACAACAGGCTATTTGATTCCATCTTGTGATCGCGGGTGGTTGGTGGGTATTTCTGGTAAAGCCTCCTTCTATCCTGTCATTTTGCCGCATTACCTTGTATATCATCTTACACCTTCCTAGCACAACATGGCTATTATCGTGTCGGCGTACTTTCTCAGAACTCAAAATAAAACTCAAACCACCTTGTGGCTGATTTAAAAACAAAACAAAACAAAACAAAACAAAACAAAAACAAAAAACATTTCATACTGGCCTTGTTGACAACGGAAACCATTAGCTAAATCTAATCCTAGCCTTAACCCTAGACCTAATAATAAAACTTACAAAAATAACAATTCACACTGTAGGCAAAACCCGTATTTGGCCGCACTGCTCACATAGTCACTCTGAATAAATAATGAAAACCGTCTGACTCGGTGTTAGCGAAAATGGTCCAGTGAGACAGGATAGGAAAAGATGGCAGTTAATAACTGATTATAAGGGACAAATCAATATACATGGAGCAAAAGGACAAAGACAGTGGTGAGAGGGCTTGGCAAGGAAGGCAGATGTTCTGTGTTCGAATCTCTCCTGGGTCAGTATTGCTTGATTTAAGCTGATGGGGCGGTGAGTCAAGTCTGTTTTGTCTCTTAGTGTAGCTGTGGACTGTAGAGTTAAAAGTGACCTCATGCACTGTCGAGACTGAAAGAAATCTATTTAACCAGTTTCGAGTACGTCGAATATGTCTTGAGTCATTTGACGGAAAGACAGACTTCGCGCAGGGAGTCAAAACTAACACAAGACAGGCTTGACTCAGTGCTCCACCAGCCTAAACCTAACAGTTTTCAAGCAGTGTTTTTAAGGCTTTTTTCGGTCGGCAGTTTGTCGGAGACCCAAAACTTCGTTTCTACTACAGCTGTATTGTACTGCAAAGAGATGTTAACGGCCAACAAAACAAAACCAAATACAACTGGAAGACCACTAAGCTATTGGCTCATACCACAAATCCACTAATCCAAGTAACTCCTCGCTGCAGCTGAAAATAGAACTGTTGTGTACATTCCTTTATGCTGTTATGCGGATTTGGCACATTGATGACTGACCGAATTAGCAGTATAATATTGTAAAACCGCTTATCAAACAAACTCTTGCATATGACCAGACAGCTGTATCTTATGTACTGCCAAAATTACCTTCATAAAAGTTCCCACAAAAGCCTTCCTTGATCTCCACGTCACAATTTCAAACACATAGAAGTAAAACTTGAGGTCATGTCGGAGTGAACTTTCTATTGAGGTGTTCATTTACAAATTTCGGAATCCTTCTCTAAAGCTTTTGATCAAGGCTGTCCAATCATTTTTGAACAAGGGCCAAAGATGCAAATTTTAGCTAGTGCCACTGTAGGCCACTCGAGTTTAGCTATTCAAATATGACAGAGATAAGGTAAGATAACAGACTTTGCCTGGCTATCATCATCAGTTGCCCTGTCTGGAACAGACCCTGGCGATCATAGCTGTCTGCAGGGATCTGTCAATCAGCCAACCTCAAGAAGGAGTTGTTGTGACATTTATTTGTTGTCCGTGAATTGAGGCTTTCTCTGTCTACCCCTGATTTTCCTGCCTTCGATCTTCCGTGTGACTGCTAGATGTTCGAGGATCCTGAGGCGACAGATGTGTCCTAGAAATTTCAGTTGCCTCTGTCTTATTGTTTTAATTAATGATCTTTTCAGATTAGAGTTTCTCAAGACTGTCTCATTTGATTTTTTCTGCATCCATAATTATTCTCAATATTCACATCTCTGCTGCTTCTAGTTTCCTCTCTATTTCTTTGTTCATTGTCCAACATTCACATCCGTATAAAAGCACTGACCACACATATTATGTTTTCAAGACTCTGATTTTAGTGGTCGTTGATATATTTCTGTTCATTAATATTGGTCTCATTTTTTAAATAAAAAGTTTCCAGCGGACCGTATTGTAGCCCGCTTGCCGCAGATTGGAAAAGTGACAAAACTGTGATTTAAAAAAAATCTGTGGGACGGCCGGAAGGTTTGGCGCAAAGTCAAAATGTAGCAAAGCCTCGCGCAAGAGATAATACGGAAACGAAACAATCAAACCCAAAGGAAAAGGAAAGACAAGTCAAGCTTTCGGGTTCTCCGTTCTACATTTTAAAAAAAAATGGTTTAATTTTTCTATCTTGTTACAAATTCTTTCCTGACGAAGCTTTTATTTAAACATATATGCAAGCTTTGCTACATACAGCCTTTTCTTTTTACCACATCTGAATTCGAAGTTTGGCTAACTATGCTTTGGTTGGAATGCATCTGTTAGAACGTTGGTTACGGGAATATTCATCCCAGCGGTTAAACAAAGTGAGTAACATTTCTTCGAAATAATTGTTTCTACGTGATATTGTTCTTTATCACCTGTTCTCATTCACCCTCTTAGCTCTTCCCGCAGTTTCCGCCTCTTCTGTCACACAAGAACCTGTGACGATACACAATTTATTTTCCCCTGACGAGAACCAGACATTGTAATTTGTTTCTCCGGCTCCACGATTATTATTATTTCGCAGTTTCGTGCTTTTACCCCCGATTATATAACAATCGTTAGTTGAGGCCCACTGTGCTGTGTTCAGACGACATCGTAGGCGGACACAAATAATATTTTCACAATGCAATGTACAAACATTGCAGTGACAATGTATTCGAGTCGAATGCATTCTTGTTTATTTTATTTATTTTTTCATGCGGTGTCGCTTGTCAGTATGAAACCTGCAGTTCTTAACCGGAGAAATAATTATTTCTCGTGGCTTCTTTGAAAGTGAGGGGAGGGGAGAAAGGGGAGGAATGTTACGATTTCAGGCAGGAAATACCCTGGCTATTATACATGCAAGCTCTAATGTGTATAGTGTAAAAAAAAAAGTACACAGTTGCTCTTCTTTCTTCTTCTTCTTCTTTTTAAAATTTATATTCCAGACCGCGCAAAATCAGTTCAATTAGAATCTCCCCTGCTTAATATCATCATTGTCCAAGCTGTCCCATCAATGTTGCTAGGTCCGTGGAGATCGAGTCTGAATTGATATGGTGGAAACAAAGGCGTGAGTGCAGTGGGGAATGTGCGTGTTTCAACAGTAAGCCTAAGCACGTATTAGCCGATTTCAATTGGTCTGTTAGTTGGATGCTGACGTCACGAATTGAGTTTCAGTGACACTCAACCAGTCGGCTGATGCTCCAGGTTTTATTGAAACTACCTGTCATTATGTTACCATCCAACTAGTCAGCAGATCAAAATCGGCGAGACCAGGTCTGAATATTCTTCTGTAGCCTCTAGATGGTAGATGCAGTTACTCAATTTACCTACCATATAATGGCTTCACTTTTGCACTATGCGTTAAAATAAAAAAAAAAGAAATGTCTTAATTTCTGAACTATACGTTAAAATATTACCATCTTCGTCATCCCATTGTTCGTAATGAATTCTACCAGGCCGTTCTTTCACTGGAGTGGAAGTAATCGACTCGCATAGCTGTACCTGTACGCTTTTTCAAGTTGAAAATGAAGCATGTCTTATCTACCATCACTGTCTCCTTCCCGCAGGCCTTATTCCTCCAACAAGTATATTCAGGAACGTTTACTCGCACGCAGGCAGAGTTATCTGACAATTAGAACATACAGTTGCCTCCCTTGTGCCATGACCTTTCCATTTTGTCTCCAAGGTCTTCTAAAGAAATAACATGAATTATAAAAGAAACGTCCGCTTATTTTTTTGTATTTCCCCTGACATCAGTTTGGCGACTAACCAGGAAATGATTATGCAACAACATGACCTTGTCCAATTCAGAAAAGCACTCAGTGTAAATATTAAATGTTATTGTAATTTGCTGTCATTTTCCCCCGCTGGACACTGTTTGTTTTTCCGTAATGAGATCCGATCAGGTCAGAGAGTTTGACAGGAATAAGATAAATTAGTGAGAGAGCTGTCTAGGTAAATCTAGATAGATAGATAGATAGATAGAA
>OZ007572.1:37512209-37522209 GCA_963931925.1 Onchidella celtica
AAACCCAGTGACTGCCATGTCTTCTGTAACACGTAACATCGCCTACAACATTTGCACTAAGTCAAGTCATTGATTTCCTGTTTACATCAGCGCTTCTCGAACAGTAATTTACCACAAACGCGATTGTCATTGAACATTCCATAACATACCTCGTTCTTCTCTTGCCTCGTGTCCTGTCCCCTTTATTTTTTCTGTATTTTTATCTGTCTGCCTTTGGGGGAGGGGAGGGGGGGGGGGGTTAATAACTTCAGTCTTTGACTCCAACGAAAAGCACACCTAAGACTTTGTTTAAAAGCCTAATTTTACAGTATGTTACTCAAGAATTTCCACTCCCAGCCCTTTCCATACATCTTGAACTCCTCCTTCCTTTGCCCTCCTCCAGTCCGCCACATGCACGTGCATAACCGACCCCACAGGTCCTTATTTGAGAACCTGCTGTTCATGATTTCTCTCCCCCTGTTTGCCAGCTTTAAAAAGAAGAAGAAGAAGAAGGATGGATGACGAAAGTGATTAAGACTGAATAATTTATTATCTCTCGGCTTTCCATAGAATTGATAGTGGCCCATGGCCAGAACAGAGCAAACGGGGTGGGCTGACATAAACGCACGGAATCTGTTGTGTCACATTTTATAATAAACAATTGTGATCTGCAACACACATGATAATAATGGTTTGCCATATTTATCAAAAACATCCTAATAGTTGCATTTAAGAGGCTGGAGCAAGGAACACTTGAAAGAATATGGTTGTAAAAATTGAACAACAGTTAACCAAACGCAGTTTTTTGAGGATGCGTTGCAACAGAAACAACAAAATCAATTGTTCCCATACATAATTATGTGAACAAAAGATCCGTCCATCGCCACTTTAACTGTTTCTGAAAAAAAATTTGGGTTCCGAAATTTGAAGGAACTCTTATTTAAAAAGTAAGGTAGAAAAAAAGGCATGAAATAATTAGTGTACTTCGTCTAGGAAGACTTAAGGCCCAGACACAATAGCTTCGGTTTCCTTTCGCTTTCAGCACGCTTTCCGTACTTTTGCCAAATGACGTTAGTCCCTACTGCCAAAAAGCCGAGAACACGTCAAAACCCCTCACAGGGCCTTTTAGAGCGCCCAGTGCTTCCGCTTTCGTCTCGTTTCGTTTTTCATCGAGACTGACGTTTATCGGCAAGACTGCCGAAAGCGAAACGAAACGGAATCCACTATGTCCGTGCTGTTAGACCTTTATGTCACTGAGCGATTGGAAGGTCCTGTAGATAATCGTAACTTATCTCACTTTCCAACGATAGTGGAGGTAAACTACTCTTTAATTCATGAGCACAGGTCTATCATAAAAACGGAAGTGGAAATGGATCGGCCACACGTAACGAAAGCCTGAATCCAACATCACCAGGCAGGCTCTGGTCTCGAATCCACAAGGAAAGCGGAAAGTGGGTCGACCAAAACAGACTTGGCGCAGGAGCATCGATGCTGAGGTGAAAGCAGCCGGAATGACGTGGACCGAGCTAAGGAAGGCCTGCCAGAACCGCATGCGTTGGAGGAGTGTTGTTGTGGCCCTGTGTTCCTCAATAAATCAAGGGGCTTACAGAAGAAGAAGTTGTATCATATTGGTTTAAACATTGAAATTGAAATTGTTATAGTCTGTGTGATAGTGGTTTACAGCATTAGCTAATCGTGTAGGTCTTGGCAGTAGGAGACGCAATAGAAATTGTAGGTTAAGCATTAGTGGGCTGGTTGGCACTGACAGCCTACGGCCCCATGGGCCAGATGCGACCCCCAAAGAGATTTTGACCGGCTCGCAAGCAAATATTGCGATACCGTGTTAATACGACCGGGGAACGCCTTTTCTTTATTTTAAGCGTTTCATGCCACCGCTCTGATGCATCCTGCATAGCATCTTGTTGCACTGGGCCCAGGTTCCGTTTTGTTTCAAACCAAACACTGGTGAACACAAATGATTTTCTAGCATGGATTATTCATTGATTTGAGGCGAAATGTAAACTTTTCGTACTTAAATGCCACATTTCAAACCAGGCCCGTAGTCCACTCATTAATACGCCAAACGCCCGCAGAGGCAAAAGGGTTGCAACCACTGTATTGGTGAAATTAAGAGGTGACAGAATGACGTCACACAGCGAGATAACATAAGAGACGAAGTCTTCAGAGATAACCCGAGGGCTGTGCCATGTCTAGAGCATAATAATATAGAAAAACAAAGGCTGAAGTGGTTTGGTCACATCATGAGACTTCCGAGCGAACAGCCGGCACACAGAGCTTATAACATGAAGAGGCATGGTTCCAGAGGAAAGAGGTGTTCCAGGAAAAGATGGATAGAATGTGCAAAAAAAAACAAACAAACTGAAAGAATCAGCGCAAACATGGCAGACACAACCCATCAGACCCACATCCGAAAGCTGCATCTCCCTTTGAGCTTAACAGGACAAAAGGCTAGAAAAAGGGAAAGGAAAGGACAGAATATTTTCTGATGCATTGACTAGCATCAAAATTAAACAAACTGATGTATTCCTTTTCGAAGTGCATATCCGCACAACATGTTATGCACACAATTCGATGGCGTGGGCTGAGGGTAGTTCTACCTGATTGGTCTAAAATGTAAGCGCTCTTCTATGAATGAAGAAGATTCATTCACATTGTTGTGTGTTCTACGTCACCGAATTGTGTGCACAACATGTTGTACGGATATGCGCTTCCATTCCTTTTAGTCATTTCTTACTAATTTTATATCTAGCTCTGGACAGATTTAAGCTCTTGTGATACTGATCTACAGAGTGGAATTGTTCATTTTTTTTTCTTTTCAACGGCCTATCATGGGATCGCCTGTAATCCTCCCAAGGCACGTTTAACACTAAAAACGGATTAAAGTTAAAAAAAAAAAAAGAAGCTGATTTCGCCTACACAACAATCTAAACCGTATTGATGACTTGTTTTTTCATTGGCAACGCCCTGTAACATCAGTCAAATCTGTTTGACCAAAAGTGGCTATCAATCAAAGCTTGCCACAAACTTTGTCCCCCCACCTTTTTCCGCCCCCCCCCCCGCCAGAAAAAAAGGTTTCATTATACCATTCAAACTTAACAGTTCATATCCATTCCCATCAACCTGAAGGCCGCCAGGGTAGGACTACTTATTTCACCCTTCACCGCGCTAGGCCAGCCGTTGATCTGTTTAATAAAAGAAACTATTCACCGCCGCCTTTCATTGCCTTGACCTAAAATAACAACCGCAGCCACAGGCCCCTGGAAATACCCCGTCTTTTCTCCTGTATAAACTATATAATTATACAGACTTACTCAGATGAAGAGGCCATCTGAGGTGTCTTTCTGTCATGTTATGAGAAAGGGCAGTATGTACAAAAAAAAAAAACAACAACAAACCAACAACCGACGTTTTACAGGAGATACAGTATTATAACATGAATTATTTTAAAAAATAGTTTGTTTCGTGCTCCAATTAAATTATCAGGGATTCTCATTTTTACAGAACCGATAACCCTTTTTCAAATTAGCTACCCGTGACACGAAATAATCCGCCCAGGGGCCAACATTTGGGTTAATGACAGAGCACAAACCCATTCAATGTATGAGGGTCGAATTTTTGTTAAAAAAAAAAAACACCTTAAAATTAGAGAGTACTCAATTAGAAGATGGATGAATGAAGGTTAAAACTGAATAATGTATACTCCTCGACTTTCTATAGAATCGATAGTGCAGAGGTTCGCCATTGGTACAGAACAATCGAAACGGTTGGGGCAAACTTATGGAATCCAGGGTATCCCAATTTTTTTCTTTGTTATAAACATTGATGCGTGTTATGTATTAAATAAATAAATTATATTATGGTCTCCCATACCTATCAATCTCGCCAGTAGTTGCATTCGCGGAGACAGAACAGAGAACGAACGAAAGAATATAGTTGTAAAGGTTGAAATTTCATAAAATCGTCATTAATTCGATACTACTGTGAAATAATATGATCTCTGACTGTTAACCCAATCCTTATGCCTAATAGTAACCCTGAATATAACCTATTACCTTAAGTTTGATTGAACCCTAAATGTAACCCCCCCCTCCAACCCCACCCCACCACCACCCCCATCAATTTCAAACAACAGTCGTTAGTCTGGACGCCAGTTGGGTCATGAACAGGAACTTCGCTGACTATTGACTTTGGACACCAACAGCCGAGAAAAAGTCAGCTATTTAGAAATGGCATTCTCAGTTTTTTTGAAAGAGCTCTTGAAATAATAGCAAAGTGGCCGTTTACGCCCTGCGACTAAATAAAGTTTTGTTTGCAAATGGTTTCTTTTTTCGTTTTGGAGCAGTATTTCTGAACCTTTTTTGTCCGCTCCCCCCCCTCCCCCCCACAGCCCCATTTCAATTTCCCCCAAAAGGAGCGCCCCACCATGATCGGACAAAGTTAAGTTAGTATTATTATAGTATATACAAATAGATTTTTTTAAAATTTGATGTTTTAATCCGAAGTAAACAAGGAAATCATCGACACGACATAAACTAACAACAGTTTATCTGTACAGTTAAGTTAAAAATCAAGTAAGATTTCTATGAAAAATCTCTAACACACCCCCCCCCCCCCCCCATTCTGAGGTCCCAGCACCCACAAAAATTGCCACGCCTTACCTTGAAAAACATTGGGTTAGGGTTAGGATTTTGACCACGTTTGGCTTGCCGGCCACAGTGATCCTCTCGTTGGTGAAATGGTCACGGTAACAGTTTCGGAAACTGACCACAAATGGGTCGAAATAAAAACTTACTGTGAATGTATTGGCTACATAGCCCAAAACAGCTAAAACTATACTTATCACAGTGACTACGACACCATGATATCGTGCAAGATTTGGATCTAATGCGAAGTCTATTGACCGAGTCAACATACGGGGATTTTAATAGAACTCAAATTCAAATCCAGCCCATGGCTAATTATTCATTCAATGTTGAAGCGGAAAGTTCAGTGTTCTTAATCACATGTTAAAATTTTTAACGGGAAATGCAGGCATGACATGCCATTGTGTGTATTTGTATAGAGGACAGAGGAATTTTGTGGAGGAGTGGAAGATGACACAGAGTAAATAAACTTTAAGGAGAGGATACAAAAATGTGGTATGTGTTTAACTGATTACTCAGATCTAGATGACTGACACCCAAATGCAGAGGAGAGAGAGAGAGAGAGAGAGAGAGAGAGAGAGAGAGAGAGAGAGAGAGAGAGAGAGAGAGAGAGATAGAGAGAGAGAGAGAGAGAGAGAGAGAGAGAGAGAGAGAGAGAGAGAGAGAGAGAGAGAGAGATGGGGGGAGGGGTTCCTCACCAATTTTACTTAATTATATGAAAATCACTTTTGCATGTTTCAGTAGGTTCGAATGTCAATCTATGTCTCACCCTACTGGATTAAATCTACCGACCACAACCAGCACAAGTCCTCTGCCTCCCCCCTCACATTTTGTTGGACGTTTTACAACATCTGTAGAAAATGCAGCAGATCCATAGGAACGTGAACTAAGAGGCAGACACAAGCATGAAGAGCCTTGAAGTCAACAGCTTTCCTTTGTGTATAAGCCGAAACAAACAGAAACAAAGACTAACAAATTGTAGCACTGCCCTACAGATAACTTAAACAAGCTTTTCTTATGAACTTTTTTCACGTAATGCATTGTTCAAAGTTCGGCGTTTCTATGACAGTGAAGAGTTTGAAATGAGGCCAATGTAACTTATGCTGTGTTCTTTAATATTGGACAGATATGCTTATCAACATTGTTAGAGTATCTATGAAATCGGAACAGACCTGACTACCAGGTGACAAGTTCCCACTTTCTACTGAAAAGCCAAACATAAACTTCATCTGAAACAGAAATTAAAGCTGAAAAAAAAAAAAAAACCTGCAGTGGCCAGGTGCACTTGAAATTTATGGGGGAGACAGCGACGGAGATGAAAATATAATGCAAATTATGACGAAATTTCAAACAGTTTTCACAAAATGTCACTAAATAAACACTAGGCTCTATGTGTGTGCTGTGGTCTATGAATACATCTAGAGAAACTGATTTACTCGAACCAAGGCTCGCAGTCATTAATAATTACATTATTTCATCTGTTCCCTCCACTTTAATGCACTGATTCGAAAAGGGAGCATCTGCCAATGATAAATTTCATTGCAGTTCATAACAATATTATTTTGTCGATTAACATATTATGAAAGGCACTTCAAAAAGATTTAAAAAAAAAAAGTTGCCCATCTCTTCCCTGTCTCTACTCTCCGTCTTAACCTCCAGGAGAAATAGGCTGGGAAAATTTTGTGGGAGTAATTTCATTCTTTTTCTTCCATGTTTTTCTCTTCTTTAAGGATTAGCTGTTTCTATCAGCAAAATATTTATAGCCTGAAGGATTTACCAAGGATTTACCTACAACAGCTTTGCATTTCTCATTTCTGCATTGTATTTCAGATGAATAGCTGGTTTTTCTCCTTCTTCAAGAACGGCACCATCACGTATATATATCGTCAGTGATTAAGTGCTTACCGCGAACGTTTGTATTGACTTTATTTTTCTTGAGCATCTAATTCAACATAAAAGCTTGAGAGGATGTTCACTAAGAATAGAATGGGAAAATTCCTTAATATTATTATTGAATTGCACATAACAACCTGCACTGTAGCTACAACGACACGCGGGGGTTGAGATGAATGAAGAAGTTTATTCACACAGAGACGAGTGCAAAAAGGAGTGGTTTAGGAAAGTGCTCGTTGAGAAGTCAATGTCAAAGAATACTACCTGGTTGTGAAGAATTAATTTTAAATTTTAAAGGAAAAATAGATATTTTCACACAAAAATGTCGAAAGTACTGGTTTTCCCCCTTAAACATAATTATATTGTTGATGAAATAAATACCCTTGAACTGATTTGTTGTTATTATTATTGTTGTTGTAATGTCAGTGGAGACCATACAGCATGTTCTGTTGACCTGTAGTGCTAAAATAGCAGAAGTATCTTTTGTATGGGAAACATATCACATACATTTCTATTTTGTAGTTAAGCTGGTGTATTTCTAATTTTAGACTTTTCACATGCTGTCCAAAGCTTTCAAACCTAAATACAATTGAAATGGACGTGGGAAAATAGCATTGATGTCCATCATCTACACACAGAATGCAGCTGACAGCGGAGTCTACTGTCGCCATAAGGCTGTTAGTGCGAAGCCTGTCTCACCGGTTCGGGTGCGTCAAAACTGTTTTAAGTAAGCTGTCGGAAAAATAATAGAGACGCCGAGCTCTGTGTCCAAACAGACACAAAGGGATCTTAACTCAGTGTGACACCGGCCTAAGGTTTCATTTATTATGTTGTGGGTTTAGGTCCGTTTCTAAGCATCAAACGGCTACGTATGAGAGACGAGGCTGGGGTCCCGATCAGGCCATCAACCACAAAGTACCTTAAAGAACAGATACATTATTAATAGACTGAATCCCGGCTAGAGCGGGATTCGAACCCGGGATATCATACATCCGGAAAATAGTGCTCTAACCAGTTGGCCCCCTCTATAGTGTGCTCAACAGGAAGATGATATCAAACTTCTATTCAGCATTCAAAGAGAACCACTCCGATTTGATATAATAATATATAGTTATATGTATGTGACTATAGTGATATAGAAACTTTCGACAGCTCGGGAAAAAAGATCTCACTCTCAAAAAGGGTTCATGAATTAGTTATCGCTGTCTGTCCACTGACCACTATCGCACATATCTCTCACGAGAAAGGAAAAGCAAATCAAGCAAACCAGCTGCCAGATATAAAAGTTTGATGACCAACCGTCTGTTGTCTCCACACACCGATATATTGAACCTGACACCTTCCGTGCAGATTGTCAATGGAACACCAAAAGACCCGGTCAGCGAAAGCTATCTTCTTTGAGCGGAGGCAAGGAAACAGCTGACGAAAAGAATGATGAACCGGAAGTAGTTCGGTGAGTTCATTTATTAGCAGGAGTAAGCAAAATGAGGAGAGAGAGAAAGAGAGGGAGAGACTCGGGAGGTGGTTGGGTGAGTTTATTAGCGGGAGAGAAATACAGAAGGAGAAGAGTCAGAAATAGAGAAGGGGAAGAAGTAACTAACTTTGTAGTCTGTAAAGGCTCTATTTAATATACCTATTCAAAAGCGAGTTTGTTATTTTTGCTGTTTACTATTATAGAGCTATTGGACGAAACAATGCATATTCATAGCTATTTTCATTTCTTACAAAGCTGCGTCAAATTAACCTGACAAAAGTTTCTATGAATAATAGGTGTTGTCAACTCATATACAGAACGCAGCATCATCATGGCCAACTATTGTAACGACTAAAGAAAAAAAAAAGAAGAGATTTCGGCGTTGCTTGCAGCCCTTGACAGCCCCCCTGGTATGTATTATAAGCTGGAGGTTAAATTCTGAAAAACAAAAAACTAAGGGGTAAAATAACGTTTTGTCAGTCTCGCAGCTATTAAGTCTGATAAGACAAAGTTATTCAGGTTGTAAAAAATCGAGTTACGACAGTTTACCCAGCGGGGTTCGATATGTTGAATTCAAAGATAAAAGAAAGGAACAAAATCTTACGTCTGTATGTTTGGTTATTTTTTTAAACCTCTGTTTTCAAATAGCAAAGTTTTAAAGAAAAAGAAAAACCCTGACATTTATACTGTATGAGCATTATTAAAATATCTCCTTCTTTCTCTCTCTCTCTCTCTGAGTTTTTCACATTACCTCGCATTACTGGAATTCAATCTCTATCCGGAAGAGTACCGGTACTGTGTGACGTCTAGTTCTTCAAAACGCGGACAGCCAAAATCCGGAACTAAAACTATTCTCCAAACGCCTAAAACAATAATTAAAAGACTACAAAACCAAAGAACTATAAATAAGTGCATGACTGAACTTACCTGTGCCTGTCAGGATTTTCATTCAGGACTTGAGCACAGAATGAAACAACGCAGCTCTCACGGAACTACTTCAAATCCTGTCAACGCGAGAGGCCCGCCGATGCCATGATGCCAAACCAAAAACTTTAGTCCTCTCTCTCTCTCTCTCGCTCGCCAATGTAACTTCTCGGCCAGCGAGCATTCACCGAGCGGATGGTTGCTAGTGACCGGACGGACCTGATACCAATGATCGCGTCCTAAAATTAATAGTAATGAGTATCACCTCCATCTCACCTCCACTGAAGTAAAAATTACAAAAGTAAGAGGCTCCGGTCGACATAACTTTGCACATTTTCTTCTTCTTTTCTTCCTCCTCCTCCTCTTCTTCTTTTTCTAATTCTTCTTCATCTTTCTCCTCTTCTTTTTCTGTTTCTGTTCTTCTTCTTTTTAATGTAAATGGGGTTTTCCGACCCCAAGAACCATTCTAATTAGACAAGCTGTAGTAGGTAGGTACACCACTGAGAAAAAAAAACAGTACTTTATTTTGAAAATGAGCGCAAGGACATTTCAGCTGCATCCCATGTACTGTCACCTAAAACTGTCCTTACTGCTAAACCTCATTCCAACCCTGACTTTAAACTTGAGTATAACATGGTGACACACAATTTCGTATCGGGTCTGAGTTTGAGTTTAAGTTTGGGTTTTACGGCGCGCTGGCAGGATAACGGCCACTTTGCGCCCTGCACGGTCTGTTTGGGTACACGTTCTTTATTTACGTTTCGTATTTAGAGCTTTTAAGTTTAGCATAGAATTAAACACATTCATATAATTTCAACACATTAGTAAAATTCTAAAAAAGTTGTTTTGTATAGATCTGGAAAAAGTTTTGTAAACGAGTATAAAAGTTATTAAATCAAGTTGTAGATCATAATTAGCTCCTCTCAGAAAGGACAGGATGCCTTGCACGTCCACGACAGAAAATAATTCTTGCATGGATCCGCAGAGATAGTGCCGTCTTCGGATATTAATAAAGTCTACACAGTGGCAAACATTTGTCTCTAGCCTTGAGTAATGTAGGAACTAT
>OZ007572.1:37527209-37537209 GCA_963931925.1 Onchidella celtica
CGATTTAAAGTAGCGCTCATTTTTAGTTTTCTTTGACAACAGCCTTAAACTTCTTACAGATCTTATATATTCCTTGTTCAGGGGATGTTGGGGGTCATTTATAATAATATTAGCTTTTTTAATACAAGCACCAGTGTACAGCTCATCAAAATATGGCAGATCACAGATACAAATTTTGGATGCTTTTTTAATTAAATTATTGATCTTATTTTTATCTTTTTGTAAGATGTTTCCTCCCCAACAGACAACTCCATACATCAAAACGCTCTGAATAGCCATGGTGTAAAATATTTTCAGAATGCTTTTGCTAACTTTTAAAAAGCGGAGCTTTCTGAGGAAATACATGCGCTGGTTGGCTTTCTTGTACACATATGTTACATGCGCATGCCAGTTAAGCAATGAATCAATAGTAATGCCAAGATATTTGGCCTCTGTGACAATTTCAACCTCTTCATTGTTGATAGTAAGAGGGCAAACAGGATCGTTGTTATTTTTCCTAAAGTCAAAAACAAGCTCTTTTGTTTTCTTAACATTCAGTAGAAGATAGTTGTTATTACACCAACAATGAAAGGATTGTACAATGTTAGGTCTCCTCAGGATGAGTATGATCTTGGAAATTTCTAACTTGAATTTCCGGGTTTTCAGCTTGGGAATCATAAATATTTGTCATGAGCCTTGCCCTACAGTCTTTTCGCCAACAGCGCCACTAAATGGAAGCACCTCTTGTTTGGTGCTTTTGGTACCTATATTGCCTAACAATCAAGACTTTTCCACCGCTGTTGCCTTTCATAAGATAAGCGTCCTCCATTTTTTTCGGTGATTTATCAACAAGAGCGGGAAATTGCAAAGAGAGTTGCCAGGTGCAAGTAAGCCATAAGGCCAAACTATATTATATAGGTGCCAAGCCTCACAAGGAGACCATGTTCTTGAATCATTGTGGATTTTACTAATACTGCATGTCAAATTTTAAAAAAAGAAATGAAGATCAAATGCAAATTATCACTTTATGCATATATGCATCCATACTGCTTTTGATAGTTAAAAAAAGTACAATATTATACAAACTGGCAGCTCGAACAGATCAACAGATAAAATAATCAGTCAACATTACCAGGTAAGGATCAACGGAGAAGCATTGTCTGTATGTTAACAAATGTAATTTTAAACAATTTTTTTCATTATTTGTGAAATGAAGCAAACAAGAATTAACAAAACAAACATTCAACCAAGTCCAGTTGTTTTTAAGAAAGTTGATTCGAGAATACAACTTTTAAAAAGGCAATCTGGCAACCTGTATATCGATAGGTATATCGATTACTGGTCCATCGTTTACAAGTTCACCGAAATTGGGTTCATCGATTACGAGTTTTTTTTTTTTTTTTGAGGGAACATAGAGCTTATAATTTGAGGGAACATAGAGCTGAGGAAACATAGAGCTGAGGAAACATAGAGCTGACCCCGTGGGGCTTAGGGCGTTGGGTTGGGGCAGGGAATGGAGACAGAATGGACCAGTAAAAAATTGGAATGGGGGGGGGGCAGGCAGGACTTAGAGGAGGGGGGGGGGCGGAGATGTGGCTTGGGGTTTGGGATGGGGGATGGGATAGGACTTGGGTTTAGGATGAAATTTTATTTTGGGTGGGGGATATTAGGAGTAAATATTTTACACGTTTGTGAAGTTCTGTGATTTTTTAAGTGGGTGATATGGCAACGTCATTTAGTATGCATGATCTTACGTCTTCTGATATCACCTCGTGGGATGTGCCAGCTTTTGTTATGCCGAAGGATTTATGCCGGGGGCAAAGGCAGACAGGAGTGGGGCGAAGGCGGTGGTCAATGAGGTGTGATCGAGGCGTTCTCGGGTGTGATGGATGTTTTGTTTGACTTCTAGTCGTTCGGTTTGTTTGTCCACGTGTATGCAAAGTTTGTGTATGTAAGAGGGGGGGGGGAGAGAAAGAGACAGAGTGAGACAGAGAAAGATAAACAGACAGAATGAGGGGAGTAAAGGGGAGAGAGGTACAGAGAGAGAAAGGGAGAAAGAGAGAGAGAGAGAGAGAGAGGGAGAGAGAGAGAGAGAGAGAGAGAGAGAGACAGAGAGAGAGAGAGAGAGAGACAGAGAGAGAGAGAGAGAGAGACAGAGAGACAGAGAGAGAGAGAGAGAGAGAGAGAGAGTAGGAGGACGTTATTTTTCTATTGGAGATTTAATCAGGATATATTCTGATGTCATAATCTTGATATATTATTCTGATTATATTTATATATAGGTATAGACATGGGTGGTTAGTGGGCGCCTCTGGTCGGGTCTCCCTCTGTCCTATCATTCTGCCATCTTCCCTCTTTCGCCTTGGATCTTCCTAGCACAAAATGGACGTGGTCGTGTGGACGTGCTTTCTCCTAACTCGCACTCAAATTTTGGTATCTATATTAATAAAAGTGAAACCTTACGACAATTGCAGCGCGCCTTTCGCTACTCCTCTGTTAATGCTGATTCGGCGGCCGTCAGATTTTATACAACGCTTAGTATACACTGTCGTCGTGTCCTTGGCACAGAAAATAAAAAAATAATTAATAACTCGCAGAACGTTTGTATTAGTTGCTGGGTTGCGACACATTGGCGTTCGGTCTATTTTTTCGGCAAATTAATGTAACTAAGATTGGTTCCGGTATAGACTGTATCACACTCACAAAACAACTTACGGTTAGGACTGGTTTGAATGATGAGATTGAGTTCTAAGACTATCAAGTATGAAACTTTGTTTGTGTGTTCTCAATGTGCCTCGACTAGGAAAAAGAAAGGGTCTGGAATTGGGAGATTGACGCTGCAGGGCCAAAAGTACAGGTTTGTGTTTTCAATATGCCTAGGAAAATATTATAATATTTCTTTTCCATTAACACATGACGTTATCACTTCCTGCGATGTGCAAACAAACTAACCCGTGCGCAAATCATAGCCATAATTTGACGGGTGCTCCATGGTGCTGGCGGAACGCGCAGGACGTCAGTGCGCAAAAGGAGAGCAGTAAAACGTATCTAAAAACAAACAAACAAACAAAAATAAAATAAAGCTAAAGGAACAGGCAAAATGAAGCAGGTCCATAATAATCACCTAGAACTGAAACTAATAAATCGATTTATCCCGGGCAGGGCCGGGCAACTCAGCTAGTATTGATATAAAATAATAATGAATATATGCTGATGACAAAATCTTGATTAATTCTGATGACACAATCTGACATATTCTGATGACAGAATCCTGATAAATTCTGATGTCATAATCTTGACATATTCTGATGACAGAATCTTGACATATTCTGATGACATAATCTTAATATATTCTAATCGCATAAAGTTAACATATTCTGATGACATGACCTGAACATAGTCTGATGACATAATCTGAACATATACTGATGGCATATTCTTATTATTTAGTCTGATGACATAATCTTGATATTTTCTGATTTTGATATACTCTGATGATGAAATCTTGATATGCTCTTATGATATAATCTTGATATTTTCTGATGACACACATTTTGAGTAGACTGAATTCTAAAACTTTTGTTTACTGTTGATACAGGTAATAAAATGTCGAAAGTAGACAACTTCATTTGTTTTGTCCGTTTTTTTTTTGTAAGTAGGGAAAAGGGAGGGGTGGGTGTGGGTGTGGGGGGGGGGGGGGGAGAGGTGAAATCAACCAGTACCCATCCAGGCCCTTTCCCCCTCCCCTGGTTAAACACTGACACGGAATGAAAACGAGGCGATATTGTAGCTATCTGGGTTTGAGATTACAAAGATGGCGTATTGACAAGATCAGCGTTTTTTGTTCTTTTCTGTCTGGAAAATGATTTGATCAGACGCAGATATGAGATGTAAATATAAAAGATGGAGGGTGGAAAATATACCACCAGTATGCTCACCAACTGCTCATATTTTCTCGTTGTTGAAGGGGGAAAAAAGGAGTACAGACCGATTTGATTTGTGATCGCTCACATTTTTGACATTTTAATGAGAGGGAAAGAAATCTATAGAAGATGCTGGCGGATAGACAGACCCCCTCACATTACATGTTATGTATACACACACACACACACACTAATAAACAAAATTACACATATACACACACACATGCACACACAAATACACACACACACACGTGTAAACAGACCTCATGCACTGGCATATCTATTATGACAGCTTACAAAATTATAACATGCAGTCACGTCCGTGGCAGAGCTATCGGGGGAACAGTGGCGGGGGCCGGGGGGGGGGGGATATCGAGCATCTTTTGGGATCATCCCTTCTTTTGTCCTTTTTTTTCTTTTCAGCCCAAATGAAGAATCTGCACTGAATTTCTTGTCTCTGACAAGTATGAATCCGAAGTGAGGTTTTTGTTTCAGACTGAAGTATGAATCCGCACTGACGTTTTTGTTTCAGACAAAAATACAAATCCGCACTGATTTTTTTTGTTTCAGACTGAAGTATGAATCCGCACTGACGTTTTTGTTTCAGACAAAAATACAAATCCGCACTGATTTTTTTTGTTTCAGACTGAAGTATGAATCCGCACTGACATTTTTGTTTCAGACAAAAATACGAATCCGCACTGTCTTTACAATCTTAATTTACGGGAAACGTGTTACTCAGTGCAATAATAATATTGTCATCATAATGACAGTAATACAATATGGGAGTGCCTATTTTCACTATGTTATCATTATAGCGATAATACATAATGTCCATATAAACGGAAATATAATTACGAATGAGTGAGGAAATAAGATTAAACAATAAGGAAATATAAAAAAAGAAGAAGACTGTACAATGATCCAGCCACCAACATCAGCGTCCCTTTCTAACACGGTCATAGTAACAGTACTGCAAACAAGCCTGGTTTCACATGTGAAGTTGGGGAGGGAGGTGAGGGAAGAGGTGGGGCATAAGGGGTGGGGGAAGAGGGGGCGGACAAGCACTTAATAGGATAATTTGACAATGACAGAATTCCAATAACCTCTCTCGATAGGAAATCAATTTTTATTAATCAGATTTGGGGGTCCACAGTAGTTGCTGGACCTTTCTGGGAACAAGGAATGCAGGGACGTGATGGTTGGTGGTAGTTGATGATATTCGTGACTGGACACATGATTGAAAAATCGCCCGTATTGATTGAGGTGGTTTTATATGTGTGATATTGGATCGATGGATCAGTCGGTAGATCGATAGGTGGATAGACAGACAGACAGGCAGGCTGGTGCAAACATACTTAATGAAGAAACAGACACGTTTGCAGACAGGCAGGCGGATAGACAAACAGACACGGGTAGGGAGGCAGGCATGCGGAGGCGGGTTGTCGAACAGATGGACAGATAGGCAAACAGACAGACAGACAGGCAGAGCAGATAGCTGGATAGATAAATAGATAGATAGATAGATTGATAGATAGGTAGATAGATAGATAGATAGATAGATAGATAGATAGATAGATAGATAGATAGATAGATAGATAGATAGATAGATAGATAGATAGATAGATAGATAGATAGATAGATAGATAGATAGATAGATAGATAGATAGATAGATAGGTAAATCAATAGATGAATAGATAGATAGATAGATAGATAGACAGAAAGATAGATAGATAGATAGATAGATAGATAGATAGATAGATAGATAGATAGATAGATAGATAGATAGATAGATAGATAGATAGATAGATAGATAGATAGATAGATAGATAGATAGATAGATCTACTGTAGCTGAGAACAACATATTATATAAAGTTTTCTCTCTTGTGGCCAAATGTACTTATCGGCGGATACATATTATGAACAACATCCAGACAACATCAAACGTTCAAGCAATATTTACACTGCACCAAGCCACATTATGAAGCCATTTACAAGAGAGAAAAAATGGAGCAATACTTTTTAAAAACATTTTCCCAGCCCTCTATTATTGATTTTCTCTGAACTTTATTTTCTGAAGAGGAAAGTTTGATAATTAAACTACGTGTATAATTATGTGAAAAAATCGCTTTGGGCCCTGGCAAGAGAAGATTGATTATTGACAAAATTGAAGGGATTGTCTAGACATTTAACTAAAACGTCCGCACGGGGTTTCATAATTTGAAGTACAGCTTAATGAAAAGGTGGCTTGGCTGTTTACATTTTCTATCCCAAAGTGACATAATCATTTCCACAGCAGTGATTTCCATTAGTGTCAAACGTGAGACAGTAATAGCCTTTCCAGTGAAAGGGCAATCTTTCCCTCTATATCATCATTTAGATAGATAGATAGATAGATTGATAGATAGATAGATAGACAGATAGATAGATAGATAGATAGATAGATAGATAGATAGATAGATAGATAGATAGATAGATAGATAGATAGATAGATACAGACAGACAGACTTGGATACAAACAGGCAGGCAGGCAGGCTGGCAGACAGACAGACAGAAAGACAGAAAGTCAGACAAACAGAAATATAGATATAGCCTACAGAAACACAGACAGAAAGATAGATATACAGATAGACAGACATGGATACAGACAGGCAGGCAGGCAGGTAGACAGACAGACAGCGAGACAGACAGACAGAAAAATAGATAGATAGATAGATAGATGATAGATAAATAGATAGATAGATAGATAGATGAATAGATAGGTAGGTAGATAGATAGAGATAGATAGATAGATAGATAGATAGATAGATAGATAGATAGATAGATAGATAGATAGATAGATAGATAGATAGATAGATAGATAGATAGATAGATAAAAAGACACAGACAGACAGACATGGATACAGACACTCGGGCAGGCAGGCAGGCAGGCTGACATACATACAGACAGACAGAAATTTAAATATAAAGACACACAGGCTGAAAGATAGATATACAGATAGACAGCTAGACATGGATACAGACAGACAGGCAGGCAGGTAGACAGACAGACATAGATAGATAGATAGATAGATAGATAGATAGATAGATAGATAGATAGATAGACAGATAGATAGATAGATAGATAGATAGATAGATAGATAGATAGATAGATAGATAGATAGATAGATAGATAGATAGATAGATAGATAGTATAGCATACAAACCACTGTTGCCCTCAAAATCAAGACTCTCCAATCATGTAGTAGAGCATCCGAGACACCAGATAAACTCAGCTTGTAAATTTGCCCAAATTTGTGTAGTTAACTAACAACAAAAAACTGCTTGAACAATACCTAACAGCCTAAGCAAATAGATACATAGAAATAAAAGCAGCTCTCCACATTCTCCATGCTGGCTGCACACAGTAATAATAGATCTACCGGTGTTTTGTCCTCAATCCTATAATGACAGTTTTTAGATCCCTCTTGTGTTGTGGTGACAAGGCCAGAGTATTTATCAAACTGTCACAAAAACTCCACGAGAGCATTGGTTCTCAGTGTCACATTCTCTCTCTTGCGATTTCAGGTTTTCTCAATTCCTCCCCAGTTTTGAATTTGATTGAGAATGTGAACATATAGCACGCTTTTCAAACCCCAGTAATTGAATAGAATACGGTTTGAAGCAGCAGTTTTTCGCGAACTGTTAATTCCTGATCAACCTGTTGTGTACAATTATTAGTGTTTCATATCGCGGGTATAGAGCAAAATTGTTGTATCTCCAGATTTATGAATTGGGGTTCATAATGGCAATACTGTAATTATGACAAACTGCTTCTCGCAATTTTTTTCCTTATTCCGCTATGTTTAACCAGTTCCAAGTTACAGAGAAGCAGTATGTTGTATCTCCCTTGTCGCGAATGTGGGTTTATAGCAATCGACTGCAATTCAAGAGGAAAACACACACTCGACGAACACACTAACTTTCCTACTGGAATTACTTAACAACTCAAATGAATTAGTTTTGTCAGACCTGTAGGGCCACAATAATGTATTGAGTTAGCTGCATAAGATAACATATATAAATGAAATGACCGTCAGGGTAACTGCAAAATGAGAATACAATTTTAGAATGGACTAAAAGGTCCTAGTACTGGATCAAATATAACTAATGACTCATAGGATATTTAATACAAATTATAGTCTTCGCTGTCTCAGCACACGCCAGCTCCATTGCAATGGCTCCTGTCATATATTCTAATACTGGCACTGCATGGCTGTGACTCTAGGAGCAGACTCTCATACTGCTGGTAACATCTGAATTCTGACATACAATTACAATGCATACCATTTTTCCCTGGCCATCAAGAACCAGGGAATATCAACTAGAGCGTTGCATGGTGGACAAAGTCCGGGTAGCTATTAGCTGGAGCTCGTCATTTCTAGGCTCCTCATATAGATGGTCTGCTCTATTGCGTCTCTGTTCCGATCTGGCTCGAAATTAGCCGACCACTCCGCAGTGGATACTTTTCTGCATGTGATAATGGACATAGGTATGGGCTGACTTTTATAATGTCTAGCCACCTGCAACTACCGTCCAAATCCCTAGATTTGATTGGTGCGGTCATGCGAGCTGAGCTCGCAGTATTAATTTATTCTATTGTGTAAGTCGGTTACGGCCTTGCACTAAGACAGACAAGGTCGTCTTCTAAATAGGTTAATAACAATTAAATCCAAAAATCTTATTAACTTGACTCAGCACAATTCGTGCTTTCACGAACCACTGAATGTCAACAGTCAATTACAACCACCTCACACCCTCTAACAATGCTATTAAATCACGAACTGGAGCTGCTCTGCCATCCTTGGTTTACCTACACATATTCCTTTTTAACCATCTACAGTTTTTATGTCAAAAAAAAAAACACTCAAAACATGTTGCTCACGAGAACAGCTCAAGGACACTTCACTAGGTAGTTTTTTTTTTTAAAAACTCTGAATTCAACCCGTGGCCTAGCACGACATTTATAAACTTAACCTGCTCTTGACATCCCTTAAAAATGAGATCATTGAGACCAATATTGTGGTATTTCCGAGTAAGCTCCTATTATTCATATCACTGGAGATACAACAATTTTGCTCTATGCCCGCGATATGACATTTTGCCATAGATTGTTGTTACTTGTACCTACGTGTCCCAAATATTTTTTGCTAGTTGTACGCATTTTAAAGCCTTTTGTGGCTCCAAAGCTAGAGAGCTCCCCTAGAAATACTCTTAACAACTGCCTTAAATTAATTATTCTTTCAGATTTGCTTTTTGCTTTTCTCCTGTTTTTTTTTTTTTGGTTGGAAGGGTAGGAGGCAGGGTTAGGGATTCGATAAGATTTAGGGTAGAGGATAAGGACGGGGGGAGGGCTAGGTACGTTTACGTACTCGCCCCTAGCGCAACACGTTTGGAGTACGTACGTACGAGTGACAACAGCGTTTGCCATATTATTATTATTATTGTAATCGACATTTTGCCCGTTTTGAGGTTTTTGTCATGAAAGTGGTTCTCTCACTTCTAATTTTATTCTGTATAAGTGCCATACGGGTGTATTTTCCTTGGGCACTTTATGCAAGTTTCGAATTTCAAGGGCATTGAACTAAACCCTGATTTTACACAACTCTTAATTAAAAAAAATTTAAAAAAAAATTGGAGAAAAATATTCAACTGTTATGCGCTGGATAGCCAAATTTGAGTTAAAATCTTCGTCGTTCTTGATCAGCTGGCTTGTTTTATTAATTTTTGACAGACACTCACTTAATCTAAAATATCTTTAAAAATAACGATGAATTTTTAACATAGCATTACACGTATAATGGACACAGCTCTGCCAAAATTTCCCACGGATTCATCAAAAGGATTGCGAGATATTTGGTGTCAATGTTGGGGCAGTTTTTTTTTTTTTTTGATCACCCGATATATTTAATTAACGTTTTTTTTTTATATATTACATCACTGTTATTATTTCGAAACTCCCATTCTGTTCATTTTATTGGTGCAGAAGTTATTACTTTTTAAAATGTTTTGAGGTGTTAGAAAATGAATGGTAAAATAGAGGTGGCAAGATTTAAA
>OZ007572.1:37539709-37707209 GCA_963931925.1 Onchidella celtica
GGATGTTGCCAACTGAACAGCTGGGTAGTCTGGCCTGGCAGAAAAGGGTGTCTCGGAAATTAAAGTCAAAGAAGGACATAGCTATTACAATGGACAGCTTTGTTTTTAGAGAATAGGAGTATTTACAGTTATTGTTGCCACTGGTACACACAAACCCATAGTATTCTTTATCGTACTATAATGGAGCTAGAATATGAACCAGTAAGGACCTAAAAGTTCGTGACTACGTGACCAAAACTTGTGAAATTTCGTCCCAATTTATGACGAGAAATTACGTGGACACATCCACTTGGAACAAAATTCAATCTTTAATATTACTAGCTGAGTTACCCGGCCTTGCCCGGGAGAAATATCTTTATTACTAATAATGATCTAGATCTAGGACACAAAGTAAAGTTCCTTCCACAGACAAAGAAATACAATGGCAGAATCAGTAGCGACTCGGATTCCGCGCCAAGTCTGGAGTTTGTTTAGTTGTTTATCCTTTTTCGCTAAAGTTTACAGGCAATCCATGTTTTCGTTAATCCACAGTTTGCTTCCTTCAGCGAATGAACGATGTCTTTATATTATGTATTTACGTGATCTGATGAGAGAAAGGGACGCATTTTCTTCTAGTACAATCGAAATTTGTTCTTCGCTCTCTTTACGCACTGAAGATCCAAAATCAACTTTAAATATCACATCTGTGTAGTCTCAACGGGCGAACTAGTCATTACAAATACTGCAACACCACTTTATTGATGAGACAGTGGCTGGGATGGACTGTAACTGGAGCATGAATCCATTTTGTCACATTTATAGACGCACAAACATGGACAAAATAAATATCACTTTTTACTGTGATTTACCAAACACAATCATTAGCTAGGGCAAAGATGTCAGTCAATAAATGTTGAGAAATAAGAAGCGTCCACTTAGGCTGGTGACACACTGAGTCAGGTCTCTACTGAAACTGTTCTGACTCAGTATGTGAAAACAGTTTTGTCGCACCCGAACTAGTGAGACAGACTAGTCTAGTCTCGTCATTGTCAGAGGCCGGCCCCTTTAAACTCCATAGTCCACATGGCACACTGGAACCAAGGCAAAACAGAATTGACTCAGTGTGCGCACTAACTGACCCTTGCTAGGGGGTGGCCGCTCTATGAGGGAAACTCTACAAAGAGAAGTGGACGACATTATAAAATGATATTGTGTGACATTATATTAAGTTTAACATGTCACTTATACCAAAGTGAGTCACTTGCTACTCTGATAAATTTCACACTTGACAAAAGCCAGGGGGGTCTATGAGGTAGACATTAGATAGAATGTGATCTAAAACTTCTAAGTCCGAGGGAAACATTCTAGACTTTTTTAAATTTAAGAGTTAGACAAAACTTGACTCTGTGCCCCACCAGCCTAATGCATACACATATTTGTACCGTTCTCTCTTCGTCCGGGAGAGCCGAGTGAAAACTCTGGATATTTTGCAATTTGTCGTGTTTGTCCCAATGTTGTTAAAAAAAAAAAAAGAGAGAGAAGAAGAAAGGAAGAATAAAAAAAGAAAATGTTAGAGCGCCATTTTCATGCTTTGTATTTTGGCATGGCATCATTACTGTGCGCAGGAAACTATTTTTGTAAGCACCACAGGGGTATTTTGGATAATTGATGGCATATTCGCTGGCTGGATGGTCGGAGGGCTCCGTCTCGATACAGTCAATCTGGGCTGAATGCGCTGTGTTCGAAATTCTGGAGCTGACCAGTGGCCAATCGCTGTCACAATTCGTGTAGTGCGAAATGTGTAATATTATTGTGATATTTACCAGTCCAAAACTTCACTGGGTGACATGATGTATGTGGGTGCATTAACAAATTTGGCGTTTTAAGTCAGAACGATGCTAAGGTTGTGTCAAAACCGAAACAGAGACGTTCACTGAACTAAAAGGAAGCTGACCGTTCAGGGAAAGCGTAATGTGCTTGTGTAGGAGACTGGGAGCGACAGGGTTTTGTGGATTTATGTATTGAGAGATCGAGGGGCAAGGGGGCGGAAGCAAAAAGCAGGGAAGATGAAGAAAGAAAGAAATAGAGAGAGAGAGACAGACAGACAGGCAGATAGACAGAGAGAGAGAGACACACACACACACACACACACAGAGAGAGAGAGAGAGAGAGAGAGAGAGAGAGAGAGAGAGAGAGAGAGAGAGAGAGAGAGAGAATTAGATATGCATGTTCTGGGATGCAAAGACGCTGCCGAATAAACACCCAAATACCCTGCGAGAAGCAATGACATTCGTCTCCCTCAAAAGATTGAATACACGGAGCCACAAGGGAATTAACAAGAGTAATAGCAATGTCACTTGGCGTCCAATCATCTCCCTTTAAGACAGTTATCCTAAGTGCCCTGCTAGACACATTCATTATTGCAGTGTAGACATCTTTGAACCTCTTTCTCGCCCTGTCTCATACTTCTCCCTCCTCTTCCAAAGTCCCGGCGTCATTGGAAGCATAAAATCTGAAAAGGACATCGGACGCACGACTGTCTTATAAAGACAGAATTCTCCACCGATGTCTGGGGCTTCTAGAAAGGTAGTAGAAAAATACTGCAAGGGGTTTCTGAACTTTAAAAGCCGCGAACCCTTTTCTCTAAAATTCCTTGAATATTCAATTCTAATACATCGTCGGGTATTAGTCATATTGTTGTGTGTGCATTTTTGCCTTTTCGGGAAAAATGAGGGTTGAATTTGGGTCGGCAAATGGCTAAGACCCAAAAAACATCCCGTCACAAACATTTACCTCGAAAAGTTTTAAACAGACTGGAATGACACTTAAACATAATGAAATTAGGAGTGAGAGAACCACTTTCAGGGCAACACCTCAACATCGCAAAATGTCGCATACAACAACAGGGCAAATACC
The DNA here is from genome assembly GCA_963931925.1 of Onchidella celtica. Taxonomy (NCBI): domain Eukaryota; kingdom Metazoa; phylum Mollusca; class Gastropoda; order Systellommatophora; family Onchidiidae; genus Onchidella; species Onchidella celtica. Next base: position 37,542,605 of record OZ007572.1, read on the forward strand.
CCCTCGATATCCCAACATATCTGATTCCTTGAATATTCAGTTCTAACATATTTCAAATATATTTGATTCCTTGAATATTCAGTTCTAACATATTTCAAATATATTTGATTCCTTGAATATTCAGTTCTAACATATTTCAAATATATTTGATTCCTTGAATATTCAGTTCTAACATATTTCAAATATATTTGATTCCTTGAATATTCAGTTCTGGCATAGTTCAATATATTTGATTCCTTGAATATTCCAACATATTTCAACATAATTATGTGATTCCTTGAACATTCAATTCTAACATATTTCAACATATTATTTTAATTCCTTGAATAATTTTATTCAGTTCTCTTACTTATTTCAAGATATAATTAAAACACTTATAGGGAAATGTGAAAGAATCTAGTTTCTTTGGCAGATGGACAAGGCCAAGCTGATACTGAAACTAATAAAACACAGAAATCCAGTTGACTCAAATCCGTTTTGTCTCGGTTTAAATGTGAGATGGGGACTATGAAGTTAAAATGGACCTTGCGCACTGGCCAGACCAAAACAAGTCTGTCTCACTAGTACGAGGGTGGGGGGGGGGAGCGGGGGGAGGTCAAAACAATCTTGAGCCGCCTGGAGGAAAGACAGACCTCCCAAAATGACTCAAAACAGAAGAAAAATAAGACTTGACTCAGCGCGCCATCAGCCTAAAGGGGAGATGGGGTGGAGGTCGTACTAAACCCGTAAAGACACAGTCAACTGCTGGCAGACAGGAAGTGCACACCATAATTTCCTGTATTTTCTTAGTAAATCCTGGAAGACCCTATCATACATAGCCCGGTCAGACACAGTCAGCTTCCGCCACTGTTTCTTGGGTGTGCATTTTGCTGGCAGCGACTGGCTGTGGCAATCCGGGCTTAACATGATACCTCCCTTAATAATGTTGCTCTGTGGCCGAACATGTTCCAGTAATGTATGCTTCCAAAGCTCAAAGTGCTATAATTAAACCATATTCAAACCTCCAACACAGAAATGTCCAATTTATAAGACTACACATCCAGCTTTTCTATTCGAACATAGTTTTCTGCATATATAAAATGATATGTGCTAACAACATGTCACTAAAATTCTCTTTAAAATGGGGCCTGTACACTTTAATCCTCTTGCTGCCTCCACTGGAGTGAGCTTGCCAATTCCCCCAAAACCGCAATGAAGCCAGTTTTTCCAGATCCGTATACTTTGTTGGGTTTTCTAATTGAATTTAAGTTTCAAATATCAAATTTATAAAATTAGTGCTGGCAGTTCAAAATATCCTGGCACGACGCAGTAATTCTGCCTTAGCGGTAGTAGAATTAATATAATTTTTCTTTTTTCTCCCTATCGTAGGACATAAATTGTTAAACATGAAATACTGAAAATAGAGTGTCTATAGCTGAAAACGTTAGCTTACGTATAATCATATCTGAGAAATGATGTTAGACATAAAGTTGCTAAGACCCAAGACACTGCAGTTTTGTTTTTAAATTTTTGTCCCTTAGTAGCGACTTGACTAGGTACCGGTTTTCCAATAAAAAGCCTGACTCCCACTCCCTCGCTCCCGCCCCTCCCCCCCCCCCCCCAAACCCCTTGCAACTGACAAGGAGTTGGCACCACCGACCCAATGCTTAAAACTAAAAGATAAGACCAAAAAAAAATTCTAATACTTTACCTCGCGTCTATCAAAGTTTTTCTTAAGACTATCGCAAATCAGCCTTGTTTTCTCGTTTTTCCAGCCAGCGTTAAAAATGTTTTGATTTATTAAACTTTCTGAGAAAGACCATAATATTAAATATAAGACTGATGGCGTACACTGGGTCAATTCTGTTTTGCGTCTGTTTTGATTCAGCCCGTGACGTCTTCTTTTCCACCAACTGACTTAAGACAGCTTTGATATGCCGAAACTATACTTGAGGCAGACTTATTTCGCTTTCGCCAGTGGGGGAGGGCCTGTTTAACTCCATAGTTCGCAGTTTCACTAAAATCGAGACAAAAACAGACTGGGGTCAGTGGGGAAGCTTGACAGAGAGACGAGGATGACATTATAAAAACTGTGTTTTATTGTATCGTTTTTGTATTATTTCTTACCCGAGGCTTTGCGACATACAACTTTTTCTTTTTGCCGTATTTTGACTAATGTAAATCAGGTTTGCAAGATTCAGAATGTTTTGCCCCCGGAAATCTATAAGTGCGGGTAAAGCGTTACACAACCAGAGTGTTAACAGGATGCAGGATATTTACGTCGGGATGCACTTTTCATTACTAAACTACTACTACTACTACTACTTCTACAACAACAACAACTACTACTACTAACACCAAGACCACTACTGCCAATAGTACTGCTACTACTACCACTACTACTTCTACTACTAAAACTGCTACTACCACTATCACCACTACTACAACAAAAACAACAACTACTACAACTACTTCTTCTTCTGCTACTACTACCACTACCACCATTACTACAACAAAAACAACAGCTGCTACCACTACCACTACCACTATCACCACTACTACAACAAAAATAACTACTACTACTTCTATTGCCACCACCACCACCAATACTACTACTACTACTACTACTACTACTACTACTATTACTACTACTATTACTACTACTACTACCACCACGATTATTACACAAAAACTGCAGTGTAGCGTAGCACAGCGTATCTACCACGTAAGACTTTCAAAATGAACTTTACCACAGACAGTATTACCGGTCAGGCCCCCCCTGCCCTCTTCCTCACGGCGAACCAACCAAATCAGAGCGTGTAAATTAAATTCCCTCCCCGAAACTAATAATTGAGAGAGCAATTTTGGCCTCTTTAGCGTAGAAAATCTGGGAGGTACACGGTTTACGAGAGCAACTTTCGGATATTCATATTCCACCCGAGAGATAAAGCGAGGGGGAAATGCAAAACCAGACATCGTCTTGTCCACCATGTTCACCCCGTTAATCTTGTTGGCTGTTGGTTCATTGGATTTCACTTGATTGCGGGTGGTTTTAGAGGCAGTTTGCTGCGTGACTTTGGTTAACTAACTACCCGTGCTGCTGCAGGCTAATATAACCGTCTAGTGGCCAGTGATTCATCATACTGGAAACACATCATACTGGAAACACATCAAGTTAAACTTGAGCCAAAAAATAATAAACAAAAAAATAGTTCCCAAAGCCCAGCGTTGGAAACAAAGAACAAAGGAAAAAAAAAACACCAGCCGTACAATAAATTGCAAATATATTGAATAACGAGCTTTCGGACATTCAATCCATCGTCAAATAAAAAAAAAATTACAAAGTAAAAAAGTAATAATAGGTAAAACAATATCTGGAAATGAATAGAAGAACCCTGAAGATATAATATGTCTTCGCTTGTTTCTGATGCATAATGTAATATAGTGGTAATTTATAAAATGACTTGGTAAAAATTTAACCCTTTCGCTCAGTAGTTGCAGCAATTTCAGCTTTCAAAGTCGACATCAACAGTTCAAATTGCTTGAAGTTCGAATAACAGAAGGATTGTATAATATGTTATTTCATTTTCATTTAGAATTTATTTGTCGTTCGTATTGGATTACACCGTATTCTTTATATCTATTATATATTTCAGTAACTTCGCAACCTTTGGCATGACTAACTGACCAAACTATACACTCTTCAGGCCTTAAATTTGGCAGGAAGGTGGCAATTGAGATAAGGAAGATGATGGCTATAATTAAAAGTTGTTTACTTCAAGCATGTATTTTTAAAAAATAACAATGTTCATTGCTATGTAACATCTGTATTTTTGCATGTTTGTTTCGTAATATATAGTACCGTGCATGTCATAAAAAGTAACCGTATCAAGCGTTCAGTTCTGGTGCGCATGAGTTCTGAAGCAAGACTATAGTTTATTACTTTTATTATTATGAGAGGGAGAGAGAGAGAGAGAAAGAGAGAGAGAGAGAGGAGAGAAAGAGAGGGGGGGGATGGGGGGAGCACATGATTGTTTATTCCATGCAATGCCCGGTAGGCCATCTAGTTATTTATAAAGTGGGACTTTGTACAATATAGCCCTTTTTGTGGTCATATTTCGAGCTTGATGTTTTTTGGCTAGTTGTTTTGGTAGCTTTCACGACCGATCCCTTGGGGTACCATAAAGGATACTTTCTGCCTGGGGGGTTGGTGACGGGCAACAGTTTCGGGCTTTCAATTATGAATGAGCCTTCAGAGCTGACATCTCTATTGATATCACCAACCGAAATGTCCCAGCCGCGTAATAAAGGGGGACTATGAACTATGCTTTGGCATCAGTCGAATACTAATGCAAAGTTCTCTAAAAAAAAAAAGTCACATGAGCTGAGATGATAAAGAATATAGTTGTATATTTTGCTGTTAGAAGGGATTTCTGTAAATACTAACGTTTTTTTTTTTTTTTTGTAATGTTTGAATAGGCTTCAACAATTTTACCAAAAAATCCCAAATTCTATGACCTTAACTTGCTCTTAAGTGAGACAAACATTGCATTTCATACTAGTCAGTTGATATGAGTAGTCATGGCCAGTTGTTTGCCTTACCTCCTCCACTCACCACTCCTTTTGATGGCTGACCTACATTCAACTAGCTGGGTTTTCCCAAAAATCTTGTTTTCTACAATTGCATTGTACAACAATTCGGCGGTATCAAGGTCTGGCTTATGTAGGCGCTGAAAATACATGTGGTGTTAATTACACCATACTTCACAATATTTAAGCTTATTCACGACAATGTCTGTGACTACTACTAGAGATACTGCAAACAAGTAAACAAACACACCATCAATCAAACAAAAATGAGCGCAGAACGGTATCAAAATGACGGATTCAGGAAGAGTCAGATACTTTATACAGGGCAAATTTTTAAAATGATCAGCACCGATGGCTAAGTTCAGTTATGATGGAAATTTGCTCTCATAAATAACCATATTAAAATTTTACTAATAAAATTGCAGTGGGGTCTTTGACAGCAGCTCCTTTTGCACTGTAAGAAATGTAGCCATGAAATTTAACAGGGGGACGACAGCAAAGATAGAAACAAACGACAGTGCCATTACAAATTCCAAGAGCATGGATCATTATAATTAGTTATAGTTTTTTTTTCAAATATTGTTCATCAAAACTTCATTTTCCTATAACACAAAGACCTGTTTGTCAAAGTAATGACGTTAAATCAGTTCAAACTTACATACAAATTGTGTTAAACAGCTCAGTCTAAAAACTCAAGTGTTGAGGTAGGAACTGGACCAAATGTGGGTGGATCTGACAAAAACTCAGGCTAAGGATGAAAAGCCCATACCTCTTTAAAAAATCAAAATAAAATATTTCTAAGACGATTTCAAGGTAAATATCTTAATTGCATGCAGAAAAATGGCTAATTTTTCATAATATAAGCAAATCTCAATTTCCATAGAAAAGTTTCCTTTTAGAGGGGCTTTCTCAGGAATTTGGTCTTTTACCTTTAACCCCTTTATCCACTCACAAATGTCCAGTAATACAGTATATTTTGTAACCAAACATACCGTTCAGGATAGGACCTCAACCTAGCAACAATAACAACAACAAAAAAATGTTAACGGCCGAGGTGCCCAAGTTAAAGTGGACCGCAAAACTGGCTAGTATTATTACCATTCTTGGTGCCAGCGTAGGTGGGCAGTACCGAATGAGGACACAGTCGTTATTTGCTCTGTATAAAGACAATGCGCAGTCGCATTATGACGCTACAATGAATGTACACAATCATGATGCCATTGAACGGGCTACGCTGGGCGAATTATAAAGCCGTCTAATTACTATGTTTCTCTCCATTCAATTTTTTGTTTGTTTGTTTTGGCGCCAAACTGGCTTCGAGTTGGGGCAAAATCCTGGCCACTGCACAAACCAGTTTTGCACAATATACATTTTCAGTGCTGGTTGCACTGGGGCCAACCACTTAAAATAAAAAACCATTTAAAAACTCCGTATCATCATTTTTGTATCAGATCAGGGCAACCCGAACTGTATACAGAATGCTGATTCTTCATAATTATTGTTTTTGTGTGTAAATTGTGTCCATCTGTGGGCATTAAATCAGTTTTATCAAGTCTGTTGGGATTTCACCTTTTACATTTTCAATAGCTCAATGTCTGCGCATGTAATATCTGTGATAAATTAGTTTCCCATAATCTTATAATTGTTCAGCATGAGTATTTACTCACGGCAAAGGGTAAACTCTGGGAGGTGTAGTTCATGTGCCATGTCAGATAACTTTTTAATTGGAATGACAGAGGGATGGAGAGAGAAGAGTGAAAGAGACAGGAGAGAGAGAGAGAGAGAGAGAGAGAGAGCGAGAGAGAGAAAGAGAGAGAGAGAGAGAGCGAGAAAGAGAGAGAGGGAGTCAGAGAGCGAGAGACACACAAGCACAAGCACACACATACACACACACACAGACGGAGAGAGAGAGAGAGAAAGAGAGAGAGTTTGATTTTGAGTTTGGACAAAGCACGTCCACCCGATAACAGTCACATTGTGCCAGGAAAAAAGCTGGACGATAGACAGAGCGTATCACAATGACAGGAGAGTGGAGAGAGAGAGAGAGAGAGAGAGAGAGAGAGAGAGAGAGAGAGAGAGAGAGAGAGAGAGAGAGAGAGAGAGAGAGAGAGAGAGAGAGAGAGACAAAGAGAGAGGAAACAAAATGAGAAATGAGAACGAGAGAAAATAAGAGAGAAGGACACTGAGACAAGAGAACGACAGAATGGGCGAGACGAAGAAAGAGATCGTGAAAATGAGAAAGAGGGCAAAAGAACATTTTTAGTTCAATATCTCATATCAAATTCCCTGCATTCAGTTATGTGTCAGCCCGGCTATTCCCCCCAAAAATCACCGTAATCGATTTGTACCAACAGTATAGTCCCCATGAGATTTGGATGGCACGCCCATGACGTGACTTGAAAGGCTAGTCTGTGCCGCCCATGGGAGTTTGTCGTGGTTAATGCATTTTGATTGAAGGTCAGAGAAGCTAATTATCAATAGCTCTTCATGGTGCCTGGCCATACGTCAGTGGTATAGGGGATATGGTTGGATAGACAGACAAACAAACAAACAGACAAACAGAAGCAGGGATAGATAGATAGATAGATAGATAGATAGATAGATAGATAGATAGATAGATAGATAGATAGATAGACAGATAGATAGACGGACAAACAGATAGACACACAGACAAGCAGGCAGGTAGATAGATAGGTAGATGGGCAGATAAATAGATAGATAGGTAGATAGATAGATAGACAGACAGACAGACAGACAGACAGATAGATAGATAGATAGATAGATAGATAGTTAGATAGATAGATAGATAGATAGATAGATAGAGAGATAGATAGATAGATAGACAGACGGATGGATAGATGGATGGATGGATGGGTGGGTGGACGGATGGATGGATAGATGGATGGATGGATGAATGGACGGATGGATGGATGGATAGATGGACAGATAGATGGATAGAAAGACAGATACATAGTGACAACACCAGCTACTGTTAAAGAGGATGGAGAAGATTACCACACGTCTGATTACAGGACAGGGGGAGACAATTTTGCACTTGTTACAGATTGATTTCGTCCAAGGGAAGTCACCCGTCAGGACTTTAACAACTAAAATGGCTGAACAGTGACAAATTTTCTGTCACTAAGAGGTCGCCCTGTGACCGATTAAGTCCCAGACATTGCAATTCTCTCTCACGTAATATGTTCAATACTAATGAATTCACCAGTTGTAATAATATTATGTTCCGTTGAAAAGCTTGCTGTTACTGGAACTCGGAAGCTTTGTTGTTAAATCTGGCCTGAATTTTATGGGCTTTTTTTTGTTTTTAGCTTAACGAAAGTACCAGTACTGAAAGACTGAGTTCTAGTTTTGCCTATGGCAAAGTTCCATATTATATCATTTAGTTTTCATATTATTTATGCACCAAATTAAAGCTCTGTGCATACCATATTCACCCCTCTCGCTTGTTTTAGTTTTTATATAGCTAGTAAATTTGAATTTAAGTTAGGGTTTGACGTCAATGTCGGCTACGGTGGGCTTTGTACTGTTCATTGAAGACAAGTATAATCACTAAAGTGTGGAAGTACGTACAGTGGGGGTAGGGGTGTGGGGCTATGGGAGAAATATTAGAAAACTTTACGAAAATGGCAGCGGATGACCGTCATAAATTTATGAATAAACTACGTGCACCAATAATACCAGGTGGGGACAAGTTGGTCTAGCGGCAAGATGCTCGCCTTTCATGCCAAGGGTACCGGGTTCAAAACCCGGCCGGTTTGAGATTTTTCTCAATTTTCATATTTCCCTAACCTCGACCTTATCCTAAACCCTGAATCTCATGGAATCTCTAACCATGACCCTTATCTTTTCAACCCAAAAAACAGGAGGAAAACAAAAAAGAAAACATGAAGAATAATTAAGGCTGTTGTTAGGAATATTTCACGAGGAGCTATCTAGCTGTAGAGCCACAAAATGGATTCAAAATACGTACCCTAAGAGCAAAAAACTTGGGGAACGTACGCACTTGTAACAACATTCTTTAAAGGATGTGAAAGTTAGTTGCTGTTTCGTAAATATGCAGAGATGATTATGTACGTCCGCCGTTATGTGTCGAGGAATTGTGAAAAGTGAAAAGTCAGTATGCCCTGGCCTGGAACTGCAAAATAATACGAATGATAAAGAAGGAAATAAAAATGCCGGAAGATCATTCACGATCAGGTGGAAGTGAATCAGATTTGTGTACAGAATGCCCAAATCAACCACGTTTAACGTTGCTTTTTGTTTAACTCTTAAAAAAGCTCACACAGCGTTAATCGATATTTCCGGTAACCTCGTAAGAACGCTGACAGCGTCGATCACTATTTCGCACCAGTTAACTGTTCCAAGCCATGATTTTACTCTTTCACATGACACACATTCATAATTCCTACTTCATTAATTTTATTTCTGCATGCAATATCCTTCAATTTGGTATGTGACATTCTTATGTTACTACACATATTGGGCTTGAAATAGCAGTTTTACTGAGTCCTATTGCGCCCCCCCCCCCCCCAAAAATATAAAAAATTAAAATTCCGTGAAAACATAAACAAATTCCGTGCAAAAGCTGGAGAAATCTGATAAATCATAAAAAATATATTGTAAACCGGAAATATATTTCACAAAGAAGCAGTTGAAATTCATTAATAAGTCTACAACTTGACCTATCTGTGACCATCCTTATCGACACTGAAGACAGTTGAGGTGACAGAAAACTTTTCTTTGTTTGTGAACCAACTGCTATGTAGAAATCTCGATCCTCCGATGATAACCCTTCAGTCCCACCAAAATCTTCATAATATTTGTTGCTAGACATTTATAATTCCCCATCGGTGGAACTATTCATTTCACGCCCATCAAAATCAGATAATGAAGACTGACCTATCTCGGAGTTTCTGGGCATTCTGCCCCCCCCCCCCCCTTCCCCCTTTTTTCCACTTACACACACACTTTAAAAAATTCAGATGATTAAAAACAACGGTTGTACAAAAACAAAAAAAAAATCATACGTCATTCAACATCCGGGTAATGATGTCATGGTCAGGTTAAAACTGGAGAAAATTCACTGCAGCGCCTCCAGATGTTGCTCAGCGTGTCCCAAACTGCATCCGGTAAGTTTCACACATTTTGTATTCACTAAGTGCTGCTGTAGGGACAGTTAAGCTGGGTTCTCATATGTACGAAAACGGAAATGGCAACGGAATGGAAACGTCAAAAACCCTAAAGTAACGAAATAGAAGGATTATTTTCATTGCCGTTTCCGTATACATGGAAACACTCTTTCTTTTTACTACCTAGTGGATTTTTGACGTTTCCGTTGCCGTTTCCGTTCCCGTACACACGAGAACCCAGCGTTACAAGTGGAAACCAGGTAAAACTTTGAAAAAATTATGGCTTCATCACAATCGATAAAATAATAATCATTTCTTGTACTGAAGAGTTCCCCATCCTTACACTCTAACCATTTGGAAGCTGTCCTTACCGAAACACCAGGAATGGCGATATTGAGAAAACCTATCCATGATAAATACAAAAGTAATTATATCAACAATATTTTATATCAGGAGTCAAACGGTTAAAAAAAAAAACTGTCTCAGAAAGGACAGGTGTTATGAATTGACCAACAGAGAGTGTTCCTCAAAGCACTTTTAAATATTCTGCAAATGAATGTCACCGACATTAGTAAATGACTAACAGCGACAGGACAGGAAAAGCTAGGAATATTCAACTATAAACGGGGGGCGGAAAAAGTAGGGCTTAACTTCAGAATTGTCCTCGGTGAGCATGATGATACAAATTTGTACCCAATATTTCATTGGTACATCGCACACTGATTTTTTTTTACGGATGAGTTTAGGTGAAAACCGCAAGTATTTAGGTTTCTTTGTGGTTACCTAGGAGTTCATGGCGTAACTTTTGCGACCACACTTATTTATGTAGATGAACAAGTGTATGTAAATGGAATTCAGATTGTTTAGGTTCTTTTTCTCCAGATTCCCACATCAACAAAAAATTTACTTTTCTTTTCATTTCTTGTACTGGAGGGGAAAAAAATTAATATTCACAATGCAACAAACAATCTAAGATTTGTTTGGTTTAAGTTTTGTTTGCATATTACCCAATACAACTTGATTTCAGACGTGAACGATTGCAATAATGAAAATCAAGTTTCTTTTGACCGATTACTATCACAAAAAAACAGTTTCAATAATTGTGTCTGTGAATAATAAATGATTCATCAATGTAAAGATTACGATGTTATCCCCAGCCATGTCGCCGTTCTTGATGCTGTCCATTCTGCTGATGACGTCAGTCTTTACCTGGTTCACACCCCTCACTGCCTTTGTCAGTGTATCTGATTCTCAGCCAGATGCGATGGACATTGGTGGAAAGACGCTCAAGTATCCTGCAAAACATTCATCAAAGTGGGGCCGCTTCAGGCAAAATTCTCCAGGTGGTCAACGCCGAGACTGGGTAAGAAATCGCACGAATTGTACAGTGAAGTTACACTACGCAGATTGCTTTTTTTTATGGCTCAAGGAAGTTCCTCAGTATCTTCCTACAGATATATATTCCTTAGATCTAACATTCAACAAGATTATCGATTTGCCCGACCTCGTATTTGCCAAATACTTTATGCTCCATATTTTGATTTTAACATCGAATCCGAAGATACGTCTGCATGACCGTACATTCGACAACTTGACTCAGTTAAAAATTCTGAAGCTAAATGACAGTGTACTAAACATGTGCGAAGGAACATATCCAGATAATGTGTTTCGTCCTCTCACATCTTTGACTGATCTAGACATATCAGAGAATCATAAGGTTGCCTATGGAGGGGAATATCCGGACAAAGCCCTTTCCCGCCTTTTCAATCTACAGTCGCTTGCAATGGACGGTTTACCCATGAGCAAAACCGGTGTTTCATTCGGTGATGGTTTCAAAAATCTCACCAAGTTGACCAGCTTGACGTTAGGGGATGATACAGATGGAGATTACTGTGAGCTGAATGGTTTGTACAACGACTCATTTCGAAATATAGAAAATATTGAATATCTAAATATATCCAACTGTCAAATCTCTGGTGAAGAGATCGATACAGGTGTTTTTCAAACTCTTAAAAACCTCCGCAGTTTGGATCTGTCCAGGAATATGAAAATCGGTTTTGAACATTTGAATGACATTTTTTGCCGGCTGGATCACTTAGAAAATCTGACTGAGCTTCATATGGCATCAGTAGTCAATCCATATTCATTTTGTAATTGTTTAGGCTTCTCTGCGATCAAAAACATTCCTCAACATTTGACCTATCTAAACTTCAAAGCAAACGGTCTAGAGTCGACGAAGAGGTCATGGATAACCTCCTTCCAAATCTCACAACTCTAGATCTCAGTGATAATCAGCTTACAATCGGTGTCTATTTCAAGCATTGACACAAGATGGAAAAACTGAGTCATCTGTACCTGAATGGTTTCACCAATGGCTACCAATTTCCTGAATTCTATCCCCACCAAAAAGGATGTGAGGGCTTATTAAAAGGCAACTGCACCATATTTGATGAGAAAAGACGGGACAAGTTCGTGCTTTATCTCCCACACAACCAAGTTTCATTGGAGATGAACAAAGCTGGACTGAGGTATGTTGAGGCATATGTAGAGGTCATTCCGAATAATTCTCTAACCTACTTGAGTTTGAATGGAAATTATTTTCCTACGACTAAGGGATACATCGGTAATCTCAGATCTGTCAAATTTCTAGATATCTCAGAGTGCTCAATGAAAGAAATATCCTTATTCCTTTTCAAAGATTTTGTATCACTGGAGACACTCCGACTTGACTCCAACTTCCTTGGGGATTTCCTGGCAAATGACGAAAACAATAACGTATTTTCTGCTTTAACCAGTCTGAAATCTTTAAACCTGTCATATAACAACATACGAACTTTGACCCCTGAACTTTTTGACAAACTGCACAACCTGAGTGCTCTATACCTGAGAAATAATCCCCTGTCGTCATTTCATGTGAAAGTGTCATCTGTATACCATCTTAATATCCTAGACTTGTCTCAAACACAAGTACCCGCTTTGCCATCTGAAACACGAACCTACATCGACAATTTGCTCAAAGAGGGTGCCAATGTCTCTATTAGTATGGAAGGCACTTTAATCTCTTGTGACTGTTCCAATCTCCCATTTCTTGCATGGATGAAAACTGCTAAGGCGTTTAACAAACCTCTTCATGGTTACGTCTGTGCCACTGAAGGTTTGGGTCGTGAAAATGTTACTGATGATTACGAAGCCGTACTGAATGTCTTGAGAAGAAAATGTACCTCCAATACCATTCTTCTCTTCTTGGTGGGATCTGCAACTTCAGTTTTTCTCTGCATCATCATTGGCGCCATTGTGTATCGATTCCGCTGGAACATTAGATGCATCTATTACGCTGCTTACTTACGCTACATGAAGAATGCTGATGTACCGGAAATCACTTATGACTATGATGCCTTCATTTGCTACGCTGAAGAAGACTCGGACTTTGCTGAAAGAACTTTGGATACAGAGCTGAGCAGTCGTGGTTTGAAGATTTTTCTCCACAGACGTGACTTCAAAGCTGGTGCATACACCACCTCCAACATTGTCAATGCCGTGTGTTCCTGCAAGAAAACGGTGGTCCTTCTGACCAAAGCTCTACTGGACAGTTACTGGTGTGGTTATGAGATCGAGATGGCCAAAATGGAAGGAATCCATTCTGGTCGACAAGTTCTGATCTTTGTCATCATGGAGGAAATCCCCAGAAGGGAACTGGGGAGGGATCTTCTTTACAACATCAAGAACAATACTTACATGGAGTATAATCTAACCCCAGGGTCGGAACCAGATCATGAGAAAGTTTGGTGGGACAAATTAGGTACTGATATCAGATCCTAGATGTACATCCCAGTTAAAGGAAGAATAGCAGCTGTTTGAGCAGGTACTGGTGTCGAAACGGAAACACGATACAAATAGGATATTTAGAGGGGCGATTTTTATACCAAATTTTGTTTTGCTCGTTCACGAGCAGTTGTGGCTCCAAATGTTGACACTGGAGTGTAGGTTATGTTGAAATTAGCAAATAATTTATACCAGTAGTTTCTATGATTAAATGTAATGTGTGGGACGCATAGGAAAATTGTTTCACTGAGAAGCGTTTGCATGCGAAAGCCAGGGGAAATAAACTGTTTGTTTTTTTCCCACGTTTTTAATGTACATTGATCAGAACTGAGTTTTCCATCTTCTTTTTTGCTAGTCAATTCAGAATTTTATACCATCACTTTTTCAAGCACTGAATTTTCTTACAGCTATAATTATTACTTATCATAGTTTTAAAAATCTGATTGATAATGTTTTGTATACATCTAATTCTGTGTTTCTCATTATCTCTATGGCTTACATTTGTACATAACTTTCTACTCTGTTTTGTGGGGCGAATGAATTTGTTAATTTGCACAATGATAGAATTCCTTCTCGTTTAAACTGTAGACTTGCTATGGAAGCCGTCGGATTGATCAAATTAAAAACAACAACAGCAAAAACAAAACACTGAAAAGTTATGGGATCTCAGAAGGCCTATGGACACATTATCGTTTCATCTCATGCTTTAATCATCTCTCCTCCATAATTATCTATTCGTTAATTTATTTTACAATTCACATAATATTATTCTTTTCATTTCTCTGAATTCTCTTCACTTTTGATTCTGTTCCTAGCCATTTCCTGAAACACTGACAAGTTGTGGGGTGTCAGAAAGGCTCATGTACAATTCATCGTTTGATCTCTTAGCCCCATCCCTCTTTCTTTCTCCATGGTTACCTGTTTATTTCACCCTCTATGTAACATTATTCGATTCATTTGTCTTAATTCCGTCAACTGTTATTTGTACTCTGCTCTATTCTTTTTCCTCTGCGGCTGCCCAACCCAAACATCACACGTGTCTGTGGGTCAACAGTCTTAGAATACCAGGTTTTTGTATTGTAAAGTTTGTTTCATTTGCCAGCTTATTGCTTATCCTTTTCTATTCAATAATAAAACAAAAAGGAAATGCATAAAAAGGCACAAACATATTAGAGGCACAAGCTAAGAAATAAATAGTTAGCGTGCTCTATCACATTTTTGTTAAATATGACGAAAGTCCGAGAGATCGGAAAAATTGTTTACATCAAATTCTTTTAAATGTGTTTAATGTTCGTTTAGAGTTTTTTGTTTTTTTTTCAATAATTTTTGTTTGTTTGTTATTGTTTGTTGTCATTGTGGTATTCTATAATATATAGCTTTATTATCTTTTGCCTCTTCGTTGAACTGCCAGAATATAAAATCAGCTGATTCCTTGTCCATGGCTGTAGTTTTAGTGTAAAAATTATGGTATAGGTGGATATCCGGCTGTTTAAACAGCCACTTCTCTTTGTTTTTAAAATTTTAAGTTAACTGTGATAAGATTGTTACACTGATGGAATTTTCTGCTGTATAAATCAGTTAACTTGAGTTATATGATCGCCAAATTGCTGTGACAAATTTGTGACATGGATGTTTAGATCACCTGTCTTATTATCAAAGGTAGTAAAAACGATAAGATGAGACACTCCCTTCATCGCACCTCTAAAAAAATGGTGCACACACTTTGCGCGCTGATTGGGGGCGAGGCCCATGGCGCACTGCGTGAAAAGAATGCCTGATATAACAACAAATTAATGATGCGGACTTATTACATTGCTTAAAAAAAAAAAATTGCCAGTTTTCCCACGGCGATTGAAGTTAAAATTACGAAGTAAGTGATGTCAACCAAGGCCTACAGCGATAACTGAACAGTGAACACAATTCAATTGTTTCCCTATTTAGCTTTGTAAAATACTGCATTGTTCATGGCTTCGGCACATTTGCCCCTAAGGTCGCGGTGCGAAATCTGTGCACGCTAAAAGCCCTACCTGTCTCATCTTATTGGGTCTACTATCTTTGTTATTAGGCCTATGTTGTCGTCGCGTAAACATTTTGTACCAATGACAACTTTTCTACTATTATCAATTATTATAAGAGAATAATGTTAAATGTTTGATTGGGTCAGGGTGTAAAAACTCTTGGATGTTTGTATTCAGGTAATTTCATAATTATCTTAAACAATTCAGTATGAAATTCAGATTGCCTGGTACTTTACAATGAAGTCATATATAAATTGTCACCCAAACTATAGTTAAAACAAAAATTTACATCTGCTATGTTAAACTTGATATGTTTTACAGTTTGTACTGAAAATCTTCTATAAGGATACTGGTAACAATAACAACAATATTAATAACAGTAACATGAATAAGACTGTATCAAGCCATAGCCCTGTTTTATTATTATTAGTAATATTAGTAATTGCATGCCCCCTGACTATCTCATTCTTTTATTTTTGTATTTTTGCACTTTGTATTTTGTATATTTCTTTGGACCTATGTGGGAAATTTGCTTACTTGTCATTGCAGCCCAGTTACAACTGGAACAGACAGGTTGTCGTCACAGTGATTATCTTTACATCATTGGCACACATAGTTCACTGAACATTTGATATTGTAATGAAGAAAAGCAAACACCACCACCAACAACAACAACAAGAAAACAACAACTAATTCTATCCTTCATAAAGTGTTACTAGTGTTAGCAAACGCTTTGACCACGACGTCATGAAAGCTAAATTATCTCTAATCCAGCCTATAGTTTTCTGTGTGCGCACCAGCTGTATGGAACTCCTTACCACCAATATTCGAAACATAGAAAGCGAGGCACTCTTTAGATCTGAAATGAAGACCTATCTCTTCAGAAAACACTTTGATGTAAAGTATGGGTGTTTGTGTGTGTGTGTGAAGGAGAGAGAGAGAGAGAGAGAGAGAGAGAGAGAGAGAGAGAGAGCAAGAGAGAGAGGAGGGAGAGATAGTGTTTGTGTGTGTGTGTGCCTTTGTGTGTGTGGTCAGTTGTTAGGAATGAGATTTGTTCTGTTTCTGCATGTTTTGTAAAGCGCATACAGCATCTCTGGATATGCGCTATATAAATGAACTTTATTATTATTATTATTATTATATTGAATATTGAGATCCACTTATTTCAGTTATTTAAATTGTAAATATGAACATAGATCAAGCTGTATTTGAAAGCTAGCCTGTGAGAGAAAAAAAATCATGGGTGGGTGTAATTATTTATTTATCAATCATTTATTTGCATATTATGGATGTATGTATGAAATACTTTAATGCAGAGTTCTTCAATATTGTTTATTTGATTAGTTGGTGTTGTATTTTATGGTCCATCATGTCGTTGAGTAATGCTTCGGATGTGTGGCGAGGTAATGGAATGTGTGTGTGTGTGTGTATATATATCTGTGGTGGGGGGAGGGGGCGGGGATGTGCACCTGCCTTCGCTTGGTTTATTGGATGGTGGGTGTTTGGTGCCTGCATGCAGCCAATGGAGGGCAGAAATTGTAGATAATGTGAAAGACAAAATCTACCCCAAAAAAAAAAAAAAAGAATAAAATTTGAAAAATAATGAATATTCTGCTATTTGCCAAAAACCCATACATTGCTGAAAAATTGACGACTAAAAATGCTGCCTTTTTGTATTGCCCAGCTTTGAATAATAAAGAATTTGCTCGCCAAATCTACTCTTGTTTTTGTCATTTCAGAACGTCATTTCGGTTTTGCTTTGATAGATCAACCCACACAGACCAATGTATATACAATCACCATACACAATCGCTACAATGTAATGTATTATATCAAGGCCACCACAAACATCACACAATAAAACATGGAATTGTCAAAAGACGTCCCTACGGTGTTTACTGCAATCTGAAGACAAGAACATTGTTAATGCAATTTTTACAGGGCATTTCCCTGCTCTTGGCAATGAATATTTTTACGTGTATCGGCTATGATGGACAGGGTGTCTTGACCACTAACATGAAATGTAATTTCTTCGTATCCAAATTTAAACTTGAATGAGACTGGGCTTCACCGTTAGTTTTAAAGACATGACAAACACTACATGGTCACTGTTTGAGTGTCAGTGCGAATAGGTAATAGAAGAGGTACCTAGCGTTGCCCGGTATAAACACGCTTTGTCTGTCTGTCTCTGTCTGTCTGTCTGTCTCTCTTCAAATGTTAAATTGGTGGACATGATTGGATGAGGATGTAATGTGCGCAGATGGTGTGGTATTTTGGATGAACAAGTAAGTATACTTATGGACAGGTTAGTTAGTCGGCAAATATGCAAGGGTGATTATGCATGTCCGTGGTCATGTTTAGATGACTAATATGGAAAGTCAAAATGACCTGGACCTGAGAAACTCCCAATGAAGGAAGTAAAAACAACAAGCTACCGGAAATCTTCACTGGAAAGGTGGAAGTGAATTAGAAGAGCAGAGTATGACTAATCAGCCAGGTTAATCAAGTCTTTTCTTTAACCCATCATGTTCTGGGCTTTGCCGAAAGAAAAAAAAGAGCCGATCTGGAAGCGGTCGGGCAAATTTGTGAATATATATTTTTTCTTTAGATGTGGGAAAGATGGTGAATCTGTTCAAACATAATAATACTATTGAAAACCTGTAATTTATTTCATTAAAAAAAACAACAACACACAATGGCGATCGATTCATAGGTTTACAGAGTCATTTTGGAGCCGACATTTTCTATTTAAAAGAAACAAAACCAGTCTGCGCTATGGGGGTTAAATAGATTTGAAGTTTTTTTATCACTTAATTTTGCAGACTCTGACACAATGATTAAAAAAAAAAAATCAGAAATACAAGCATATTAATAAAAAAACTGAAGAAGAAAAGTATATTGATACTATTTCTAGATCGTCTATTCGACTAATTTCCCTCACCATAGCAATAAGACAAATGTTTCTGTTCCCTTTCACCACCCTCCCCTACGTCAAATAGTATAATTTTAAATTGAATATTATTGAAGTCCAGATTAACATATCAAGGTCTCTGTTGTACTAAATGTGTGTTAACCAAACGATATGAAAAAAATCTGTACCAACTGAGAATAATTGACGTTCGCCTCTCCAAACACGTTTTCTTTCAATTTTTGTTGCAAAACTTTTACACTCAATTCCCCGTGGAGGAGATCATAGAAAATATTCATTTTGACGTCCACCAAAATCAGAAAATATAGACACAGTAAATGGTCTTGTCAACATCATCCGTTCCACTATTTTTACGGAAAATGACTTATGAAATGCTCTCTTTGCCTCTCTGGCGGTGAGGAGCGGAGTGGAACGGATGCTGTGAACAAGTAAAGAGAGGCAAAGACTGAAAGAGTGTTTTATTTTTTCGTGCGTCTTTTTTCGTAAAAATAGGGCAGCGGCGCGGATGCTGTAGACAAGACCTCTAACTGATAAAATCAGAATCTTTATTGAACTGTCACAAATCCCAGACTGGGAGATGTAATAATTATAACAAGACAACAATCACGAACGAACAAGTTTAACACTTAACAGAACAACCCATCAGACTCACACATTTATTATACATAAACATAAAGATAATAGCGCAATTACAGACATTATATTATTCAATTCAACTGCCGTACAACGGCCTTCTCCCGTACGCACACTTCCTCGGGTCCACAACCCGGTAGTTACTTTCTAAAGACACTTCGGTCTCAGTTTCTCCTCTCCATGTCTTAATAGCACATTAATATTTCAATGGCACCGCAGTCTCTCAATAGCCCCTTCCTATTGCCATAACACATTAGCATTCCAATAGCACATCAACATGGCAATAGCACATTAGCATTTCAATAGCACATCAACATGGCAATAGCACATTAGCATTTCAATAACACATTCACAATCATATCTACGTCCCTGTCGGTGGCCAGACTGCCACGACTCATGTGCTGCGACTGTCCTACACGACAGCGTCACTCCTGGCCTATGTGTGGCCTTCGGCCCTATGCTGGCCTATCCCCTGTGCTCACCGTAGGCGGCGCTTCGGCCCGTCCCCGGCACCTACAAGAATAACATTACATTGGTATAATACCATACCACTTCTATTCACTTCACCCCTCATTACAACTCATGAAGCGGACACACAATAGTTCACATTTCACTCACCAAACATCCTACGGTAACACACCTCCACCGTAGTACACAATACTCACTCTTGCTACAAATCCATGAACTCAACTTACATCTATCGCTCATGGCGCACATTGCTATATACAGTATCAAGGACTTCCACATTCCTCACATATACTTATTTACATCATGGTAATAGACGAATATAATACATCAATCATAATTATCAATCATTGTTCCACCTACCAGTCATCACTGGAAAAACCACTACTCCCAAGTCTTCCGACTGCTCTCCTTATGTTCGCCCTCTAGGGCTTTCTCCCGCGTCCGCTTTCTTGGACGTCTTAATGTGCAGTGATAGTAATACAGCGCTCTCGCCTCATTCAGACCCCCACCACTCACAACATGCACGCTTTCCCTTACCCCGTGGCCCGTGGGTTAACTTTATTCTACCCCTCTTCTCGTAACTACTGATCCTCGCTCACTCGCTCGTGACACAGACTAAATATTTGCCCGAGTGGCGCAAAGAAAAAAAAATCAGTTTTCTAAAAAGGTTCTTCTAATTGTGATTAAAGTGAAGCTCACAGTGTTTGACCTATCTAAGCCGCTATGGGCAATTTTATTCCAGAAAGGCGCTATGGTAATTACAGGGTTAGCCGTTGCGCAAAAATATCTCTGACGTCATTAAACATCCAGGTCATGATATCAACTTCATTCCTGATCGTCGATAAAACAGATGGGGGTGATTACAAAGGAAGTAAATTCACAAGTGAGGGTAAATCTTTAACTGGAAACGTGGATGTGAATCATCAAATTTGTGTGGAGAACGCATAATTCCATCAAACCTGTCTTTTGTTTAACATTTGTTTTACATTTTGGACATTGGTGGAAAAAAGAACTGATCGATGCGGCAAAGATGGAGGAATCGGATGAAACACAATAATATTATTGGCTCGAAATTGTGGAGAAATATTTTTTTGAGTTTGCTTTGTGTCGCTGCTTAATCATCTCCGATCCTTCTTTTCACTAACGCGTGGCCCATGACGTCATCACCTCTGTCATGTGTTCACAGTGAAGCACACTGTCCAGTGTGCAGATTATTGTCATTTCGAGAAAATCTTCGCCTCGAATACTGGCGGGGCGCGCAGGGCATTAAAGGGCAAAGGGAGTGAGGGAAGGCTTATCTAAAACAACAAACAAAGAACAGCTACATAAGCCTACGGGCAAGGTGAGGCAGATTCATTTTATTCACCCAGAACTGAAACGAATAAACAGAAAAATGTTGTTGCAAGTACGCAAGTCCACCAAATTTTTTTTTGTTTTGTTTTTTGCGCTAGGGGCACGTATTTTAAAGCCTTAATTTATCATTCTCTTAGATTTTCGTTCTGTTTTCTTTCTGTTGGGGTGTGGGGGGGGGGGGGGTTCAAAGTGTAGAGGCAGGGTTAGGGATTCGGTAAGATAAGGGCGGGGTTAGGGATAGGCACGTATACGGTACGCGCTCCGCAAAACGCTTGGGGTGTGTACCTACTTGCAACAACAGCCTAAACATGATTATTTATCCCGAGCAACGCTTGGTGCCTCAGCTGGTGTTTCCTGAAGAAACAGTTGGAATCTATTTATTAGGTTACAGCCAGTCTCATCACTGAACAACCATACCGATGTGTTTAGTTCGTGGAAAAAGCAATGGGTTTGTTTCAATGACGCCACTCAAAATTGTGATACTGACCAAGATTATTTGCAAACCATTCCTAGGGGGCGTCATAGCGGAGAGTATAGATGTATAGAGAGAGTTCACTATTGGTCGATTGGCACTGCGGGACACGGGAGGCTACGCGAAACCATTATAAGCACAGAGTGGAAAGTAGGTTGCTGCGGTAAACAATACCCGTTTGTGCATTTCCACGGGGCGTAGGAACTTACAAAAGGCTCTAAATAGTTTCAACCGGCCCAAAAAATATCAACAAACCACAGTAAACAGACATGCATACTATCTTTCGTGAAGGCGGTCTCTTTCAATTCTTCAATTTCTTGTTTACCGCAGTGACCTAGTTTCGCCATTTGGCGGAAGTGAGATCTCTCTATCTGTACGCGCTGGTCATAGCAGAGAGTATAGATGTATAGAGAGATCTCACTTCCGCCAAATGGCGAAACTAGGTCACTGCGGTAAACAAGAAATTTGAAGAATTGAAAGAGACCTTCTTCACCAAAGATAGTGTGCATATCTGTTTAGTGTGGTTTGTTCATATTTTTGGGCTGAATGAAACTATTTAGAGCCGTTTGTAAGCTCTTACGCCCCGTGGAAATGTACAAACCGGTTTTGTTTACCACAGCGACCTACTTTCCGCTCCATGCTAACAATGGTTTCGCGGAGCCTCCCGTGTCACGCAGTGCAAATCGACCAATAGTGAACCCTCTCTATACATCTATACTCTCTGGTCATAGTATGAGTTTTAAAAATTGGGATGTTTAAAAAGACGAAATAAAATACATTTCAGAAAAACGGGAATTATATATCGCCAATTGAAACAAACAATTAGAATGCAATCACAAAAAACCAATTTTGTTATTTCAAATCGTGTTCATTTTTGCCTATAATGCTAATTAGCTGTATAAGAAATTCTATTTGCTTGCACGGCCCCGTGGTGCTTCCCTGGCATGCTAAGATTATAGACTCTTCATGTTCGGTCCAAGGCACGACGGAGCACCGGAACTAGACGGCACACACCTGCCACTGCCACGTGAAAGCACTCCAACAATCCGCGAGCCAGCCTGAACTTTTCCGTTGGGCTACTCCTTTCCACTATTCCTGAAAAGCTCCGTCGTTCTCCATTTGTGACATACAAGATGAGTTAAAAATTGTTTTACAAATACCTAAACGATGGACGCCTTTTCTGCTTGCAGGTAGACCTAAATATGTTCCCATTTATTAATGCCATCTCTTGTTTTCAGCATCAAAAACTTGGATAAAAGTTAAAAATGGATTTCCAAAGCTCTGGAAAAGGAAATGTAGATCTAGATCTATTGGCAGCACCTTCTAATTGTTGATACTGCGCTAACAAAAAACAATATTAATATCATTTAAACCGTGTCCCACAAAGCTGTAGCTTGCCTTCCCGATACGACAAAAGGAAATCGAAAATCTAGTCCTTTGCATGCAAGTTTTGCTATAGATCTAGACGTAGATCTAGATTAGCTGTAGATCGAGATCCAGATCTAGATTTCCGTTCGCAGGTGACTTATAGTTCTATTGCCATTTCAAATCTTGCACATTAAAAACAACAACAAGAAACAACTTCCCATTACTTGAATAAGGATTTCACGACAGATGTAATGGGTGGGAAGCGCTGAATATTTGATTTGTTCACACGATGAAAAAGGTGGTTTCTGCTAGCACAATTAAAAGCAGACTTTATGCAGACAGAAGAATTTAAACTCTCGACAGAACGAAACACGAAATACTGCATGCACACGGAAAGAATGAAAACCAGTACTTTACAAGGAATGGGCACACTTATGAATGACATTACATTTTTCGTCAATGGTGTTTATTCGGATCATAATTTCCCCTATGAGATACGTGACATGACAAAACTAAATTAAGCTAGGAGTTTCAGCTCATGGCCTAAAGTACGTGCACTCGATTCTAGCAATTTTCTCCCCCCCCCCCTTTTCCTGCTACCAAAAAAAAACAAAAACAAAAACAAAAACGTACTTACACACTTTCCATATGCTTGGTGTCAATTCCCCTTTGTACGAAGGCGCAACCATGAGGATGGTGAATTTCCTTGACAAGGCCTATATTTTTCTCAAACTTCAAGTGGCACTTTGCATGGATTTTGACCTTTTCATCAGACAGATAGCCAATCTCAGATTTTTATATGATATTAAAACTTTTCTGTTGAAAAAAAAAAGGCGAAGGAAATAAAAACCAAACCTTTCAAACACACTTCCAAGCACCCCCCTCCCCCCACCCCTCCTTCACCCCAGCCCCATGTAAGCTTTCTATGCTCTTGAATCTCCTCCTTCCGAGAGAGTACTGAATAGGTGGCCTCTGCTTTGTCAAAAACATGAAAAACGAATGATATATATTTGGTACTGTTTGATATTTCAGAGTGTGCTACATTGTGACTGCATTGACACGTTTATTGGCAGAGGCAGGTAACTAATGCCTTCTTCTCTTTTCTCTCATAAAGTTTATTACTCAGAAATACTTCTTTTACGCATCATTCAAGTACAGATAAAATACTAGCAATTTCTTTGTCACAACTGAATTCTACTGAGAAATTTATACCATCATGATTAGATCGAAGTCGTTACTAATAACAGTTTGACTTTATAACAAGAGGAATAATTTATAAGACATTTTTCATGTAATTCTAAATCCTACATAAATTCAGAAATTATATGGAAAAGAAATTAGTTAAACACATTCTTCCAGTTAATCTAAAAATGCAATTTCTACTCCATATTGGAATTTGCATTCTTGCCCTCAAGTTACGTTATTTTGCGACCTTATAACATAGGTGTTCTGTGGGGAGATCACACGTCTTCCGCCAGTACTCCAGACGGGCTACGCACGAACCCAGGAGAGATCATCCCACGTCGATCCTCGCTAGAGGAGACAGGAGGAGCCAAACGACTGACATCTCCACCAGCCCTGGATCACGGGGAGTCTGTTCTGGAGAGAGTATTTGACTTGCAATCACCCAAAGCAAACTCAGGGGAGCAGCCCACTGATCTGGAGGGGGCGGGCCCCCGACAAAGCCCCGTTGACGACTTTGTTGCAGAGGCTTTGTTGACGTGTCCACCCTTTCGTTACGGAAGAGAGTGCCGATCCAGTTGCCATTGTGATCGGGCAAAATCAGAGTCATGTGACCCGGTGACCGGCAAATGCCACTGTGAGAAAGGATACACTGGGATCTTCTGTAAACTGGACGTTAACGAATGCAAACTCGATCCTTAGTAAGTTGGTTGAACCATCGATTATAACAGAAGAGTTCTACATGTAGTAAGACATAGCAGTTCGTCATTCCGTATTATTCATCTAACACACAATGATAAAACCTTTAAATTTTATATTCTTCTTGACTATCGGTCCTAATCAACACCACACTGAGAACTTTACAGATAAAACAATTTTATTAAGAAATTTAAATTAGAGTACATGGCCCTGTTGCAAACCACTTGTTTGGGTGGTTGCACCTGGGCCCTTTCTTACAATCGATTGATTCTTTTTTTGGTTGCAGTCAGGTCATATGGTTGCATTGAGAGGGCCTGACAATGTCTCATCAATATCAACAAGGTTATATAGAAGTTATGAGGAGAAAAGTCAAGTATCCCCGTGCCCTGTTTGCAACCATACGCCCCAACAGCAGCCAGTCAGATGACCTTTCCACAACCACCATGCCCTGTGTGCCCTGAGTTTTCATATGCCCTGAGTGCAACCAGTTGAAGAAAACACACAAAAATATGAATTAAGTAATGACTGGTACATATCATATGTATCTAACAATCATTTAATAAGAATCAACAAAAAAGAAGTACAAATTTGATGCAATAAGGTAATAATTTTTCAAGAATATATGATAGTGGGCATAAAAAGATTCGTCATGCCAGTAGCCAAGAGAATTAAAATTGTTACATCAGGAATGTTTAAAAGCATAAGTACTGTATTTACACATAGTAGGAGACAATACATGAAGATGAAAAAAAAAAAATCTATCGCTCTATTAAAGTCCTGATAACATCTATTCTGATTCATTCAACAGATTTGTATTTCAAAAGTGATCTATCAGTACCCGTATTTGAATTCAAATCCCCCTGGTTCTCACTACTCAGAGTCTTTATCAATAACCCTGTCTAATTCTAATATACCATTCATGAGGAGGTCTTGCAAGACTTCGATGTCTTCATCCGAATTATCATCGAGGACCATCTCTGATTCATCAACACTTATGTCATTATCTGTATCACATTGTCTCGATCCAAAAGTTTTTCTCTTTGAACTTGATGCTTTTTGTTCCCTTTCGTTGTCTTTGTTCTTCCATTCGCTTTTAACGCTCTTCCTTGTGTTTCTTAATTTCATCTCTCTTCTGTCTCTTTGCTTCTTCTCTCAACTTCTCTTGTTCCACCTTTCTCTTAAGCTTCTCCTCCATTGCTGCAGCTTTCTCCTGAATTCTTCCTTTCTATGTCCACTTTCCTTTTGGCCTTTCTTCCTTCCTTTTCTTTAGCAGCCAAGTCTTTTCCAACAAGATGGTCTATAAAACTCAGTTCCACTGATTAATGGTGGCAGATTGGGAACGTGTCTTCGTCTGACAGTGCCACGTTTTAGGTGGGAATTGAAAGGAGGTCTTGTGTGGCCTTAGGCTTAGGCAAACTTTCATGTGAGGTACATATTATTTCATTCTTGTCATTTATCTTCTTCCTGAGGGGAAAGGTGGGTCTTGGAGACTGATGTATCCATTTTTGTCCTTCCCGTCACTTTAATAAAAGTACCCCAAGTGATGAAGTATGTCTTTGCTGCTGTCCTTTTACTCATGCCATTTTCCACTGCTTGCAAGGGCTTTCTAGGGTAGCATATGTCCTTCACTCATCTTGGCGACGCTGAATCTGACATAAATAGAATTTTTAGAATTTACAGGATAAAAATATAACTAGGGCCTACGTGTAGTAAAAATAGAGTTGTGTTGCAGCCAAGTTAAAATTTCTTGGGCAATACCTTATATAATTGGCTATCTTCCATAGCTAGACTTGGTCTACAGGTCATTCTTCAAGTGGTTGCACTTAGGTCAAGATAATTAGTGTATTATTAGTGTAACCAGTCTGGTTGCAGATGGACATGGCCGCTTCTGTCATGCCCTCAGCGCAACCACCGGCATTCAATGGCCACAGGCTTCACTAATGCTAATCACAATGAATAGTAATAATCAGCAATGTATCCCCAACACAACAAAAGCATTGAAAACTAAAAAGGTTTGACTTATAAAAAAGCTATTCATGTGTTTACAATTCACCTGAAAATCTCGCAAATCAAGTTATTCACGGCTCCGATAAAGAAGCTTGGGTTCTTGCCTCCGTGAGTGTCAAAACGAAACAGGAAGTTATCAGTGAGTGAAGTGTCATTCCGAGGGAAGCCACTTGTGGTATTATTTTCCTGCTGAACTGTTTTAAATGGAAGATACGAATTTTCGTTGCACTCAGGGCTGGTTGCAAACAGGGCCATTTACTCTATATTAAATGAAGTTGTCAGTCTCAAACTTAACAAAAAAGTACTTACAAACAAATCGTGAAAGCCGGAATACGGCCCCTTGTCATGCCGACGCACCGTTAACCTGAAAATAACTCGGAACGCCCTACACTTGTCAGTGTCTTTTTCTCGTTACGTTTACCGATGTGTTGTTACTTCAACAGCCCTTGCACGACGTGGAAAACATACTGCGTCAATACTTTTGGATCTTACAAGTGTCTCTGTACTAAAGGTTACAGAATGGCCCGTACTGGTAGAGCTTGCTTACGTAAGTTAGTTGTGTGTGGAGAGAGATCAGTTGTCTCTTTACGTTGTTAAATTGTGTATGTAGATAGGTCACTGCTATAATATCTATCTATCTATCTATCTATCTATCTATCTATCTATCTATCTATCTATCTATCTATCTGTCTGTCTGTCTGTCTGTCTGTCTGTCTGTCTGTCTATCTATCTATTTGTCTGTCTGTCTGTCTGTCTGTCTGTCTGTCTGTCTATCTATCTATCTATCTATCTATCTATTTGCCTGTCTGTCTGTCTGTCCGTCCGTCCGCCTGTGTGTCTGCCTACATGTCTGTCCGTTTGTCTGTCTGTCTGTGGTTGTCGGGCGCTACTGTCTTATCATTCATCTATATTCTGTCGTCTTGCTTCTCCTTAGCCCGATGTGGCCATCGTCGCGCCGACGTGCTTTTTCTCCAAACTCAAACTATCTCTCTATCTGTCTGGCTGCCCGTCTGTCTTCTGGCTGTCTGCTCCCTTAGCCTGTCTGCCTGCTTGAATGTGCATAGAGTATCTGTTTTCACGAGTACACCCGTTGAACATTCTAATGTCACTCCACGGCAGCGTGTCCAGCCAACGCTTTCGGTGAGCACTGCGAGAAAACATGTGACTGTCATCCTGCTAATACAATCCACTGTGATGGTACATCTGGTGAGTACATCATGGATGGATGAATGGATGGATGAGTGAGTGGACAAGGTGATGAATGAATAGATGGAAACAAGAACACCATCATCATCATCATCCTCATCACCATCATCATCATCATCATGACCAGCACCAACAACAGCGATAGCGGCAACCATCATAATGTCCGAGACACAGGATAGGAAATGGAAAAATGGTTCATTCATTCTCGCAGTCCGCAATCTATGCACGTATTTTTCATTCTATTATGAAGGGATGGAGTGTGCGCTGTTGCAGTGTTGGCATCGTTGATACGCGCTTTGCGCGACGGACGGAATTTGGCATGTTGATTCTTCACTGGTAACATTGCTGACTGCAAACAATTTTGTTTTCCTTATGTAAAATTGAACCCGTTCAACTCCAAACCGTTTCACACCATTGCAGAGCAGCTGGCGGCTCTACATAGCTGGCCCTATCATGAAACCGTAGAATTGCATTCAAACCGCTGCAAATGACAAAATCATTTTTTTTTCTTTTGCCAAAACTATTATTTTATGAACGCTTTGGAACAATTTTATTTTTTCTATTGATTGAGGGTGGGTACAACATTTCAAATGTTTATATGTTATGTAGTTAAAAATGTATTTAATTATAGATTTTAAATAAAACGGGTTTTTTCTTCTCTCCTGTATGCACACAGTTTAACGCCAGAGCCTGTACAGGCGTATCTACGGAAAATGGCACATAGGGCAACCACTGAAATTATGCCCCAGTGCAGCTGACGCTCATCTTTGTGATTTAACTTTACCATAACACCAGCTTCAAAATACAAGGCAAGCTCGTTAATCTTTTGATTCAGAAATGATGTTCTACATGAAAATGATAACTTCACCCCTGTCAGGTAGCGCCCATTGCACGTGCCACATCTGCCATATCTCATCGACGCCACTGAAAGCGAAAGAGTTTTTTGTTTTTGTTTGTTTCCCAGCCTCCTGCATGTGTGAGTTGGGCTGGACTGGGCCCTATTGTTCGGAGGGTGTGGACGATTGTGTGGGAAATCCCTGTGGTGACAAAACTTGTGTAGACAAATATCGCCACCATGTCTGTCTGTGTCCCTCCGGTCAACGATTTATCAATGGTGAATGCGAAGGTACTGATCTATCGGTTTATCTAGATCTGTCAATCTGTCTGACTCCCCGCGAGCGTGTGTGTCTCAATCTCTGTCTCTGTGTGTCTGTCTCTATCTTTATGTGTATCACTGTCTGTCTGTCTCAGTGTCTGTTTGTCTTTTTTCTGTGTCTTCCTGTCCCGTGTGTGTGTGTGTGTGTGTGTGTGTGCGTGTGCCTGACGCTCTGCCTGTCAGTCTGTCTCCCTTCCTCGTTCTCTCTGTCTTTCTCCGTCTCCTGTCTCTCTGTCTCTCTCTATGTCTCTCCTTCCTTCTCTCTCATACAAACTTCATTCTGCCTCTCTCACCTGTCCATTTTCCCTCCCTATTTTGGCATTCACATTTGACTGGCCTGGAAGAGCCTAAGATCTACCTTAGTTTAATCCTCCCTGTCTACCCAATACGTTAGTCGGTTTTCCATTTAGAAGGTAAACAAAACAGGAACGACAAACCATCCTTTATCAGGTAACTCTCCATACATTATACCATCTTTGATCTTGTGACTCTCCTTCAGATTGCGTTGTAACAAATCCCAGACTGGGAGATGTAATAATTATGACAGGACAACAATCACGAACGAACAAGTATAACACTTAACAGAACAACCAAACAGATTCACACATTTATTATTATATATATATAAAAATAAGATATCTGTGCAATTACATACATTACATTAACTCAATTCAAATACCATTCAATGGTCAGTATTCCCCACATTCATTCTTCTCCGGGTCCACAACCCGATAGTTACTTTCTAACTATGCTCTGGCCTCAGCCTCACATCCATATATATATTACTTGCTGGCCTCTCTTATTGGCTCCTGCTCAACCCAATCTCCGTATCTCAATCTCCCCTCGATGTCTTAATAGCACATTAATATATCAATAGCACATTAGTATTTCAATAGCGCATTAGTATCTCAATAGCACAGTAACATCTTAATGCAACAAGGACAATAACAACGTCCCTGTCTGTGGCCAGACTGCCACGACTCAGGTGCTCCCGCTGTCCTGCGCGACAGCTTCACTCAGGCAGACCTGTGGGTAGCCTTCTGCCCAACCCCGGCACAAGTCCGCTCACCGCGGGTGGCTTCTCTGCCCGACCCCGGCACCTATAAGAATAACATTACATTTCTATAACACCATACAATTACTATCCACTTCACCACTCATTACGACTATCAAGCGTACACACACTAGTCCACCTTTCACTCACCACACATCTGCACTTAGACTCGCTACGAATCCATGATCCGAACTTACATCTATCGCTCATTGCGCACATCTCTATACACAGTAATCAATGACTTTCACATTCCTCACATATAACTTATTTACATCATGGTCATAGGAGAATATAGTACATCAATCATCATAATTACCAATCATAGTTCAACCTACCAGTCATCACTGGAAAACACACAATCTCCCGACTGCTCTCTCCCGTCTATCCCCTTGGACTTCTTAACTTGCAGTGATCTGACTATTCAGATTTTGCCTCTACTACGCCTCAACTCCACTCACAACATGCACGCTTCAAATCCCTTCCCCGCACTCACTGACCCCCCGCTCACTCGCTCGTGACATTATTCCCCACCCCAAAAAAATTAATGCAATTAATTTCAAATCGCATCAAGATAATTGTCAACGAGTGAGCGTGAGCAATATTTACATAAAAATGACCTACTAATGTCTATAGCACATATGATACCGAAATCAGGGGAAAATATGGCGATCAATTTGCCGTGCACTATGCATATATGTATCACATCATCAATACCTAACTAAAACATAATACCTAAGACAGAATCAAAATCAATCAACCTATCAACCATTCTTCATATAATATTTATAATGTCAATGTTTTAAGATCGACGAATTGTTCCCACAGATCACTGTCAATGTTTATATGTTTCCCAATTTCTGCTGACATACGTTTTCAATTGTGCACAATCTGCGACTCTTCGTTGTTCTGTCTGTCGAATGTTCCTGTCCTCCGATGTGTAAGCCACTGAAATCTTCACCTAGGCTCGACTAAGGTAGTCGGCGATATGATTGCTGGTTCCTGGAATCGGTTGAATGACGAACGTATACGGCTGTAAAGCCAATGCCCATCTAGATAAGCGAGGGCTGGATGACGATTCTTAGACAAAAACGTTAGTGGCTTGTGGTCTGTCTGGATGTAGAATTCTCGTCCCATCAGATAACGTCCTAATTTTTGGACGGACCACACAATGGCAAGACACTCCCTCTCTATTACAGAATACTTCCTTTCTCTCTGCAATAACTTTCGACTGACATAACATACAGGATGGAAACATTCGTTCTTCTCCTGTAGAAGACAAGCGCCGATACCAGAGTCCGATGCATCTGTTCTGAGGATAAATTTAGATCGAAAATTTGGCAATATCAGAATGGGTGACGATGATAATGCTGTCACCAATTTATCAAATGCTGTCTGACAAACAGACGTCCACTGGACCTTATCGGGCTGTCCCTTTTTAGTAAGGTCAGTAAGAGGAGATGACAAAGAGGAAAAGTTCGGAATGAACTTCCTGTAATAATTTAAAATTCCCACTAAGCTTCTCACTTGTTTCTTTGTCTTAGGGATTTGCAACCCTAATAATTTCTCAATTTTTGTTATTTCAGGTCTCTGAATACCTCTACCCACGAGATGTCCTAAGAATACTATTTCTGGACATGCCAAATCCATCTTTGCGGGTTTAGCAGTTAACCCAAAAATGACGCAATCGTTTAAAAATTACTGTTAGTGTCTGAATATGTTCAGACCATGGCGACGTATGACACGCTATATCGTCAAAGAATGACACGACATTAGGTATGACCTTCAATACCAGTCTCATTAATCTTGCAAACGTAGCTGGCGCGTTTACCAACCCAAATGGCATGACCTTAAATTGAAACAATCCTATGGGCGTTTGGAAAGCCGTGTACTGTTTAGATTCCTCAGCAAGAGGAATTTCCCAATACCCTTTTGTTAAATCTATCTTCGAGAACCACGTGGAACCAGCCAGTGAAGCTATTAGTTCCTCTTGGAATGGTATAGGCTCCCTCTATCTTTATAGTTTTTTGCTCTTTTTGAAGCGATACTAGAAGCTTCTTCCGCAATAGTGCGCGCTGAAGATAATCTCTCTCTTAAAATCAACAAGGTACTGAAACACTGAAATTTGCTCATCGTCTCCCGACGATGGCGACGTCATCATGTCCCGAAGAACATCAGTTGGACCCCTAGGACTACGACCATACAACATCTCAAACGGAGAGAATCCTGTTGACTCCTGACGTACCTCCCTATACGCAAATAATACTGCAGGGATATATCTATCCCAATCTTTAGGGCGATCAGCAGCTACCTTACGCAACATCGACTTTAGCGTCGAGTTTAGTCTCTCGCACATGCCATTAGCCTGCGGATGATATGGGGTGGTAGTGATGGGCTGTATGCTAAATAAGCGAAACAATTCCCTCATCATATCCGATGTAAATTGCGCGCCCCTATCAGACAAAATCTGATCCGGTATTCCTACTCTAGCGAAGATTCCAAACAACGCTTCTGCGACTGCTTCTGACGTTACGGTACGAAGAGGAACCGCCTCTGGCCATCTCGTAGCATTACAAATGACCGTTAAAAAAAACCGATTCCCCCTATCAGTAGCTGGGTGAATGGGGCCAACAAGGTCAATCGAAACCCTCTTAAAAGGCTCCGAAACCGTGGGGATATTCTGAATAGGCGCCTGGGGTGTACGACCCTTGTGCGTCGTCTTTTGGCACGCACTGCATGTCTTACAGTACAACCGTACATCTCTGTGGATTGATGGCCAATAAAAATTCTTGAGGACTCTCTCCTTGGTTCTAGCTATTCCCACATGACCCGCTAATGGGACATCATGGGCCAACCGCAATACTGTTGCAATTAGCAACGCTGGCACAACGACCTGCTTTAGAACGGAAGCCACTGTGACATACTTACGGAACAGAATGCCCCCCTGGATAAGAAAGGAAGATGAACCGTTCTTATATTTCCTCGTTTTCTCAGTTCGCGCTTCCCCAAAACATGGACTCAATGATGGATCCTCCTTTTGTAATTTCGCCAAGCGCTCTGGTGTGATATCAAGGTTGACCGCTGGCGTTGCCAAAGGTCTAACTTTACCCTTATCAGCTACCTGTCGACGTGTCTCGACTGCGGCACAAAAGTCAATACCTTTAGACTGTGACCATGCCTGTACATGCTCTTCAGAAGGGGAAACTACCCGAGATACATTACCAATGATGAGCTGGGCGCCTGGGAAAAATCCAACGACTGCTTCGACTTCCCCGCTAAGAAAAGGTGTATCAATCACTATCTTTGCCATGGGTAATTTCTCAATGGCCCCTGAAAATTGAATGCATGGGACAGTCTCACCTGTAAGCTGTGACTCGTGAATGCAGTCTCTATGCACTCCTACAACGGTAGACCCTGTATCACGTAAAACCGAGACCGGTTCGTCCCCAACAAACCCCGGATAAACCCTAAGACCACCCCCTGTATGACATGAATTAATAACGGGAATCTTTCTCCCACAAGGCAAAACACCGGAAGATAATAATTTTTCACAACTGGGACACTTAGAATACTGTCCGCCTCCGTTGTCCGATGTAACACACGCAGCCGCATGGTGAAACTTACTAGGGGAACATTGAGTGGAGCTACTATGATTGCCATCCACGTTCGCCGCTATCCTACCTGCAGGACAATTTACGCTAATGTGATCTGCTCTTCCGCAGTTCCAACATTTCGCGGCCCTACAATCCCGAGAAAAATGCCCTACGCGTCCGCAAGTCCAACACTCCGCTCCCTGTGCTCCGCAAGACCTGGGTCCCCGTGACCCATCGCGACCGGAACTAAAGTCCCTCTGCCGTCGATCATCGGCAAAGGTTACGAAACGCCCTCGGCCACTACCGCGATCTCGCCCTCCTGCTCGGTCAAACTTACCGGCTCCATATGCAGGTGATTGGCAATACCCCCTACGTGGGACCTGGGCTTGCCCCTTAAAGCCACCACGCTAACGCGACCTGTCTCTACTATGTCCTGTCGGCGACCCCTCAACCACGGCGGCGTAACCAGCATCCTGCACGTACGCCCTCGCCACTGGCTGGGACGGATGTGCCGTACGGTATGATTCCGCCAACTTTGACGCCTCCTGCACCGTCGCGGGTTCGTTTTCTTTGAGGAAAGCCACTAAATCCTTATGGCACGACGCGTATAGCTGGTCACGGATCATTAGGTCCTTCAATTTAACAAAATCTGTGCCAACATGCGACAAGTCCAGCCAGTTCGCGAAATACTCCGTCAATCTGGCGACGAAGGCAGCAAAGTCCTCCCTGGTATCCGCACGTGCTCGCCTAAACTTCTCCCGGAAATATTCCTCCGTACGCGCAAATCGGCGAAGCAGCAAAGACTTCAGCTTATCGTAATCATGCACGTCTTCGCGCTGTAACTCTTTAAAGTAGGTTAACGCCCGACCCTGCAATAAGGATGCCAGGTACGTGGACCATAATTTCTTATTCTCCCCCCATTGCAGTTGTGCATTTAGTTCGAACCTGTAAAGGAAGGCGTCTATATCATCCTTCTGGTCGTCGAACGTAGGCAGCTTAATCCGAACACCACTCTTATTTTGTCCATGCCGCTCAACTGTTTCTGTTGGCGCATTCTTCTTGATTTCCAATTCCGCGATTCTTACTCGCGCCTCTATCTCCCGCTCTTGAGCTTCTATCTCCTTTAACTTTAACTCCCTTTCCTGGGCGTCTTTTTCTCTCTGCCGCTCTTGAGCTTCTTTTTCTCGCTCTCTATCTTTAGCACGCTCATGGCGCTGTTCCGCCTGTTGCTCCTTAATCCAGCTACGTAGCTCTACGCCTTCAAGGCCAAGTTCCGTACCCACTTTCATTAGTTGCTGGAGCTCCGCCATTTCACGGATTTATAATTATACGATTTGTTTGAAATATATAATAAACTGTCTGTGCAGCTATCATAAACGACGCGACCCGAGACCTGAAATTATGCCACTACAATAACAATCACTATTTTCAAATGCACTTCAGAAAAATACCTAACTGAGCATTCTATAGCATACTCTCTAACTAATTCTATGTTCATAAAATGTATAGCACTATTAAGTAATAAAAGAGAATAGCAAAGACAGGAATGAGAAAATTCAGAAGAAGGACCACAAGGACATCAAGGACAACGAACCAGACTAGGACAAAGAATTCAAAAAAAATATAATGAGAAAAAAAATGCAACCTAACTACGCCGATTACACTACAAGGTACGAACAAGAACAGAGCCTGAAAAAAAGAACGTATCTACAGATAGGTAAGAGCGGGGACAAGAGAATACGTCTTCCTGCAGAACAGAGAAGATATCGAGGCTACAACTAAACAATGACAAAGCCCCAAAGAACTACGTTCACCACAGCAAACCCACTCCACCGCCCGTATAATTTATGACGACAAAAACAGGAAAAACAGAGAAAAAGACAGATGAAAAGACAGCCCTCAATCCAGGGCACAAAATTTCAGTTTCACTTAACTTTCAATTTTGAGTTTACTTTTCCCCTTCTCTCGGATCTCTGGCCGCTTGCCTCCTCAGGCTGGCACACACACACTCTGCAAAAATCAAGCAACCATTAGTACATATTCATAACAATACATGCATCAATACCTATTCATAAATATACATAAATCATATCATCAAATTCCCATACATCCAACGAACAAAAGACAACCGGATGAGCCCCCACTGTAACAAATCCCAGACTGGGAGATGTAATAATTATGACAGGACAACAATCACGAACGAACAAGTATAACACTTAACAGAACAACCAAACAGATTCACACATTTATTATTATATATATATAAAAATAAGATATCTGTGCAATTACATACATTACATTAACTCAATTCAAATACCATTCAATGGTCAGTATTCCCCACATTCATTCTTCTCCGGGTCCACAACCCGATAGTTACTTTCTAACTATGCTCTGGCCTCAGCCTCACATCCATATATATATTACTTGCTGGCCTCTCTTATTGGCTCCTGCTCAACCCAATCTCCGTATCTCAATCTCCCCTCGATGTCTTAATAGCACATTAATATATCAATAGCACATTAGTATTTCAATAGCACATTAGTATCTCAATAGCACAGTAACATCTTAATGCAACAAGGACAATAACAACGTCCCTGTCTGTGGCCAGACTGCCACGACTCAGGTGCTCCCGCTGTCCTGCGCGACAGCTTCACTCAGGCAGACCTGTGGGTAGCCTTCTGCCCAACCCCGGCACAAGTCCGCTCACCGCGGGTGGCTTCTCTGCCCGACCCCGGCACCTATAAGAATAACATTACATTTCTATAACACCATACAATTACTATCCACTTCACCACTCATTACGACTATCAAGCGTACACACACTAGTCCACCTTTCACTCACCACACATCTGCACTTAGACTCGCTACGAATCCATGATCCGAACTTACATCTATCGCTCATTGCGCACATCTCTATACACAGTAATCAATGACTTTCACATTCCTCACATATAACTTATTTACATCATGGTCATAGGAGAATATAGTACATCAATCATCATAATTATCAATCATAGTTCAACCTACCAGTCATCACTGGAAAACACACAATCTCCCGACTGCCCTCTCCCGTCTATCCCCTTGGACTTCTTAACTTGCAGTGATCTGACTATTCAGATTTTGCCTCTACTACGCCTCAACTCCACTCACAACATGCACGCTTCAAATCCCTTCCCCGCACTCACTGACCCCCCGCTCACTCGCTCGTGACATGCGTCATCATTGACTTTGCATGTGACTCTCCCTCCGATTTCGTCAACTTGCAATGTGACTCTTCCCTTACATTATGTCCATTCGCAAGGTGACTCTCCCTCAGATTACGCCCATTCGCAAGGTGACTCCCCCTCAGATTACGCCCATTTGCAGTGTGGCTCTCCCTCAGATTACGTCCATTTGCAACGTGACTCTCCTTCAGGTTACGTCCATTTGCAGTATGAGTCTCGCTCAGATTACGTCCATCTGCAATATGACTCTCCCTCTGATTTTATGCATTGGCAGCATGATATCACCCAGATTTTGTCAACTTGCAATGTGACTCTCCCTCAGATCACGTCCAGCAATATAGCTCTTGGTAACATTACGTTCATTTGCAATGTGTCATTGTCCCTCAGATTTCGTCACACGTTTGGTAGCTGTAGAGGACATAATCCGGCCGGGAGATTTGATCGACGTTTTCATTCTGTTTAAGCTACACAGACTGTATCAAACCGCGTTCACAAACAACCCTAACTTTATCTACAAGGTAAGACATTTTTGGCAGTTTGTATACAGACGTAACGAAGGCCGACTTTAACCCTATTTTACGTTCTATTGGTGGACGTTATGATGAAAAGAGTGATTGTCTGGGGTTGAGTCTAATATAGGGCTGGCCTAATCGGACCAATTGCCCTTGGGGTTCCAATCTAAGGGAACATTTCAACATACACCTAACACAACACTGCAGATTTTGCAGATGACCAATACAATTTTTGAGCGCTTAAGGGGACCCCCTGCTAGGGTATTCTAGTCTTGATAAGTACACGCTGCAACACATTGCAACACACCCCTAATACCAAATTGTAATTTTTTTTCCACTTCGTTTTGGGTTTATGAAATTTCAAAGGAATGAATTTTTTTTTTTTTTTAAAGTCTGCGGTGGATGAAATTTCTGTCTTAGTGTGAAATAACATATTCTCATCTGACTGCTCGACACTCTACAGATATATGATGTCTCTGAGAAACAGCTCTGTACTGCTAACTTGTTTTACGACTCAAGGCTTGTGATGGGCGACGAGTGGTTTCTGAAGAAGTTGCAGGTGGGAAAATAGCGTAGGGTTGTTTTGGTAAGCTAGTTGGTGGGACGGTGGCTCAATGGACCAGAGTGTGGATAAGAAGAGTTGGTGGGGGGGGGGGGAGGGAAGGGAGGTGGAGTGATGGTGCGTAGAACTGTGGGTGGATCTGAAAGAATTATTACTTCGTATGACTGTGTTTGGATGGATATATGTATATGAATGGATACATGGGTGGATGGATAGATGGATGGACGGGTGAATGGATGGATGGATGGATGGATGGATGGGTGGATGGACGGATAGATGGATGGGTGGCGAAATGAATGATGATAGGGCTGATCCATATTCTGAAGATTAAAGTTGAATGGTCATTTGGAAACGCCTTTAAGCATTTTATTCGATGAATGAAGAGATAGATCTAAGGACAGATGAATAATGAGGGGATAAAAATTGAGACATCGAAAACTGAAGACTAGATGGGCGGTTCGCGAGTGGAGCAGCTAAATAGATAAAAACTAGCAGAATGGCTGAAGAGATAAAAACTCCTTGCAGCAGGGTGGTGATCATTGCACATCTTCATCTTTTAGCTCTCCATGAAGTACAACTACTACATACATTTCAAGATGCAGGTGGAAAACAGCAGTTTTACCCAGTTCCGTGCCGTGCCCACAAACAAGGAATATGAGGAACTCGTGCTCTCCCTAAACGCAAGGCCACCGAGCCAGGCAGTCAAGGACTGCCTCACAGGGATGTATGTCGAAGGAACCACGCCCAAACCGGATAAAAGGAATATTTATAAAAGACAGGTGCCTCATTAGATTGTAACTTGGGAGGGGGGGGGGAGGAGAAAAAAACAAGAATTCAAAATTCTTGGGAGAGCGAGACTGCAGGAGGTCCTCAGAGGAAGATAACTCCCATCCAATAAAAATAGTGTTTCAGCCCTTAACTTATTTAATGCCATAGGGGCTGCGCTGGACCTAAGTCATGTATCCAGGGTGTTCTCATGCAGTCTTGGGTGGTAGTTGTATTCGAGTTTCGGGAATTTTTCTGCATCATGCCTCTGTTGATGTCACATGATAAACAATACAAACAGCCTTCTCTGAAGGAATTTCGACTCAACAAAAACAAAGAAAGGGGCTCAAATGCGCTAGATAGATAGATAGATAGATAGATAGATAGATAGATAGATAGATAGATAGATAGATAGATAGATAGATAGATAGATAGATAGATAGATGAATAGATAGATAGATAGATAGATAGATAGATAGATAGATAGATAGATAGATAGATAGATAGATAGATAGATAGATAGACAGGCAGTCGGACGGACGGACGGACAGACGGATGGATGGATGGATGGATGGACGGATGGATGGATGGATGGAAAGACGGACGGGCGGTCAGACAGACAGACATAGACAGTCAGACAGCAGACAGGCAGATAGATAGATAGATAGATAGATAGATAGATAGATAGATAGATAGATAGATAGATAGATAGATAGATAGATAGATAGATAGATAGATAGATAGATAGATAGATAAACGAAACAAAGAAAGAAACACACCCCTACAGCAAGATGTTGCCATGGTGGATAATAACTAAAATAATGAATACTCACATGTACATTGCTTCAGGCATATAACAAATTCCGGGTGAATATGAAACACCCGGAAAAGTGTGGCCAGACACCCGTGTTTGAGTGGAGCTATGCTACTGTGGACGACAACATTCGTGTGTCCCCAAAGACCTGTCTAGACGGAAGCCTATACAAAGATTTGGAGTAAGCAAAACCGCCTAACTCACAATTTTTTACCTATTCCCCCACAAGGAGATCGCAAGGGGACTAAGGCAGGGATCATGCTTAGCCCGATCAAACACAGTGAGATGCTGGCAGACAAGAAGTGCCGGGAAGACCCTGTCATTCTAAGCCCAGTCAGACACCATCAGATTCTGCCACTACTTCTTTGGTGTCCATATTGCTGGCAGCAACTGGCTCTGTCTGACC
Source organism: Onchidella celtica (assembly GCA_963931925.1). Lineage (NCBI taxonomy): Eukaryota > Metazoa > Mollusca > Gastropoda > Systellommatophora > Onchidiidae > Onchidella > Onchidella celtica. The sequence continues at coordinate 37,582,564 of OZ007572.1, forward strand.
GTCCTCTGTATGATGACCCCCCTCCTCCAAGAGAGATAATCGATATAATTTTGGTGCAGGAATATTTATAGCCAGAGTAATCTATCTTGTTCATTTAAACTACGCCGGGTTAAATAAATTGAATTAAATTAAACTTCAGAGAAATAAATAGAAAATGTAGTACTGTAATTGTAGTACTGCTACTTTGTGGCGTGTAAGTATTATGAACAATGATTTTGCCTTGCACCCATGATGCCATGACATCTTTTTTCCTGTCCTATTGAACGTAGTATTGTGATTTTCCCCTTTTTTTAAAAATCAAATAATGGAATTATTTATTATGAAAACTACATAAACACACACGCACATCTACACGCACGCACACAAATACACAAACAGACACACACACATTCAACACGGCGTTACGAGGTAAATATTTCGCTTAAGAAACAAGATAAAGATAATGCAAGTCACCTTGAAATAAGGAAAGAATAGTTACTTCAAATTTTCTGGTCTAACACAGTCCAGACTTTTATTTCGGTCCCTCTGGTTTGTCCAGATTTTTAGAGTTTTATTTGCTAAAGCCTAGATGTCTTTTGTCAAACCCTCTGGTCTGGCAAATCCCAGATTTTTATTTCAAATTTTCTGGTCTGCCAAATCCCAGATTTTAAGTTCTAATCACATGACCTGGCAAATCCCGGGTCTCTATTTCTAATCATGCGATCTGCCCAAAATTCGGGATCTTTATTTCAAATCCTCCCAGTATTGACGAGGCAATTGACAAGTCTGGAGAGCGATGTGTGTCAGACCATCGCAGCCAGGAGGAGGTCATCCCCAAGAACACACTGCCCTTGGGTTACGTGCTGATCCGTATAAATGCCTACGTTTCTAGGAATCGTCACCTTAGTAGAGCGGCCTATGTGAGTTGTTAATTCATTGACTCTGGTCCCGAAGACTATTTACTAATAATCTATCCTGCATAAAAAAGTGCAAAGAATTTGAAGTTTACTCGGAGGGCCAGGGGCAGGGGCACTACCGTTATGTTAAGTTTCTCTTTCATTGGTAAAGATGAGCAAAATAGTAATAATAATAATAATAATAATAATAATAATAATAATAATAATAATAGTAATAATAATAATAATAATATAATAATAATAATAGTAATAATAATAATAATAATAATAATAATAATAATAATAATAAACAATAGGGCCGCAGCAGGGCTTGGGATAAAGTTAACATAAGAAAAAAAGGAGGGAATTACGACAAGCTAAATGGCTTTTCTTTTCTAAGAAGAGATTTTGAAATTTAAAAAAAAAAAAAAAAATTGTAGCAAAGCCTGCACACAAAATAGTGCCGGAACAATACAATAAACCCCAAGGGCACAGAAAAGATAAATAAACTCGTCTTCCCTTTTCCTCTTCCTGTACCGAAAGCTTGATTTGCCTTCGTGTCTCTCCTTTCGTTTTATTGTAGCGTTTCTGTATTATTACTTACACAAGGCTTTGTTATATGCAACTTTTTTTCTTCTTTTTGCCACATTTTTACTTTGCTTCAAGCTTTGCGGCAACCCCGTAGATTTTCTTTCTTTCATCGGTATTTTTTTTCGTGCTCGAAGAGTGTAACGTAGATCGAAAGCTTGTGCTGCAATTTGTCCTGCTCATTTCTGATTGGTTGTACTAATACATTATTCCCTAAGCCCTGGGCTTTGGAGTATAAAGAATTACTATAGATCTAGACGAGCAGCAGACTTCTTGACGACATAAACCTGATTACTTAATAATTCGTGTATTCCCTCCGTCCCCTACCCCGAATCACATCAACCCTGAAACCTGACACCCGCCCCTCCTCAAGGGTTACATCTATGTCGTGCCGTCATACACGGTGGAAGGGCGTATTTTGCCTCCTCTGAAGTCAATGACTTTCCCTCCAGGCTACAGATGTATACTAGATCTGGGAACGGACTTTAAGGAGACGGATATGAATTCCGAATTAAAGTAGGTGTATTTCAGTGTCTGTCCTTTTGTGAACGGCTGTCCTTATGTGAACAGTTGTCCTTATGTGAACAGTTGTCCTTATGTGAGCAATTGTCCCCACGTGAACAGTAAGTTGTCCTTATATGAACAGTTGGCATTACGTGAACAGTTGTCCTTATGTGAACGGTAGTCTTTATGTGAACAGTTGACCTTATGTGAACGGATCTCCTTATGAGAGCAGAAGTCCTTATGTGAACGGTTGTCCTTTTGTGAACAGCCCTTACAAGAGCTTACGTGAAGTAAATATTTTTTGTGACTGCCCTCTGAAAGATCTGTCTATAAGCCTGAGTAGGAGGTCGTGCGTACGTTAAATGTCACTCCCTTACGTGGACAACAATTGTCTGTACAATTGTGAAAAGCTGGGACAGGCTGTAACATAAACTAGGTGTATTTGGGTGACTGTCCTCCAAAGCCGCTGTCATTCAGATGGTCGTGAACGGTTGCTCTTACCTGAAAAGCAAGAAGTGGATGAAGCGTAATAATAATGATTAATCCCTTACACAAATCATCGTGCTTTGACAGTCTACAAATTAAGTGTCACTTTTAAGCATGGCCATATAGTATTGAAATGTATGGCTGATCTTAAGTGCGTTTTAGTTCATAAACGTTTGAAATAGGCCAGTTGAATTCCACGTTAATCAATAGAAACAACAGCAGCAACAACAACAGAAATTCTTTCAAAAAGTTTATAGAATAATTGGCAAACATAATTATTATCTCCAGCTGTGTGAATTTGTGCGGTTTTATGATAGGACCGCCGATTGTTATGTAATCTTCTGTCCAGATATGGCCGAAAATCCATCATTTGCCCAATACCGTTATGATACCGGAACGGAATATGGTATTTGTATACAATATATGCCAGAACTGGTGTCGTTTCCTGTCAACGGATTCTCCTCCAGATAAGCCTGAAAATCCAAAATTTACCCAATACCGACATGATACCGGAACGAATTATGGTGTCGGTATATATATGTGGTGCCAGTATTGGTGTCGTTTCGTGTCAACGGATTCAGAAAGTACGATCTGCGTTGGCCCGATTTGTTTCTGCTCAGTGCCGTTTCAGTTTCGTTTCGGTGTCGCCAGTATGGATTTTCAGCTTAAGTAATACACGGCTGTTATTTTTTTTAAATGTGTGTAAAACCCTCATGGTTTGCTTTGTCCATAGGTATACCTGGTCATGTGACTTGAACTACGAGGGCGGAAAGCCGTGCACTACAAAGAGTCTTTTCAGAATAACATCAGAAGACAACTGTACGTGCGCAGATTTTTTTCCCTAATTTTCTTACTGTACGTTTTTCGTTTTTGTTGTGACTAGTCAAGCCAGGTAGTTAATGCTCAAAATAGGATGGTGTTTGCTGTTGTTGTTGTTATTGTGTGTGTGTATTTGTGGGCGTGTCTGTGAGAGAGACATACAGAGAGAGAGAGAGAGAGAGAGAGAGACAGACTGAGAGAGAGAGAGAGACAGACTGAGAGAGAGAGAGAGAGAGAGACAGAGAGAGAGAGAGACAGAGAGAGAGAGAGAGAGAGAGAGAGAGAGAGAGAGAGAGAGAGTACTTTGTCGCCAATTTCAAAAAATCTTATGGCCGCTTCCACAAGAAAAATGTTATTGTCGTCACTGGCGCCCGGGCGTCCTACTAGGAAAATAGAATAAAGACAACACCGCCACCACCAACAACAATTACTAATGATAATCATCATCATCATCATCATCATCATCATCATCATCATCATCATGCTGTAATGGAGTTACAGAGAGAACATGCACGCACCTAAAACTTTGCGACTGCATGGCCAAAAGTTATGAAACTTCGTGAACTGCTTCAATTTTTTAGGCCGGATTACCTGACACTTCACTTCGGACAAAATCAGATCTTTAATACTATTTATTTACTGTGTTTTGAGCTGCAAAAAAGAGACGCGTTTTCGTCGAGTGGAATCGAAAAGTATGATTGAAAATTTCGCTTATCGAGACTAGGTAGCATTAAAAAACAACAATGCCGCCGACCGGCGCTGCACTGTGGCGACGACGTGCCTGCTCCAGTTGTAACTGGGCTGCAATGGCACAAAGGCAAATTTCCCATATGGGATAAAAGAGTTATACAAATACAAAATACAAAATACAAAATAATATGGAACTCATTATTTTATATTCACCTTGGTGCTTCTACCGAAAAATGTATGTGTTTTTATCTCTGCATAATTTGTATTATGTGCGTTTGTAATTCTGTTTGACGCGCCAGAGCATGCTAATGGATTAACGGCTGTTCGATCGTATTTCTTATCTTTTTCCTGTCATATTTCCCTTGTTTTCTGTCATTTTTATTCTTTCTGCTTTCTTCCGTTTTCATATTTACTATTTTTCTTTTTCTTTCTTCTGTTTTTTCTTTCTAGTTTTTTTCTTTCTTCCTTCCATCCTTCTTTTCTTTTCCTCTCTCGTTTTTCTTACGCTCGCTCTCTCTCTCTCTCTCTCTTTCTTTCTTTCTCTCTTTCTTTCTTTCTTTCTTTCTTCCCACTTCTCATGCCCTTTCAGTGTTTGTTTTGTAGATAGTGTGCTTAGATTTTCTCACAACTTAAACACCCGTTTATGTTTCGACCAGACAAGACGGTGAAACTCTATGGTGCCTGTTTACCTGACGGATACTACATAACAGTGACTGCCAGTATGGTGGAGAGCCCTTTCATCAGCACCAGGAAGTCCATCTACGTACAATCCTGGAATGACGGTCAATTTTTCACATTCAAGTGAGAAAACTGACCAGCTGGTCTTTGTCTTGGGGTTTGATTCAGTCTCGTTCTCAGTTTATTCTTTCTCCCTCTCCCCCTCCTTCTCTTTCTCTCCGTCTTCCCCACACTCTCTCTACGTCTGTCTTTCTGTCTCTATTTGTCTCTATCTCTCTGTCTCAGTTTCTCCCCCTGTCTGTCAGTCTGTCTCTCTCTCAGTGCCTCTCTGTCTCTCTTTCTCTCCCTCTCTTTTGTCGCTCTCCTCCTCTTTCTCGCCCCCGCCCCCCTCACCTTGTGCTGTGTGTCTCTCACTGTCGTTCTGTCTCCTGTCTGTCTCTGAAGCTGACTGTTTCTGACCGGCCTTGGTATGATAGGGTATTCTCACATTTATTAAGAAAATATAGGAAGTTATGATGTGCAGCATGTCTGCCAGCAACTGACTATACCGTGTTCCGGGCTCTAAAGGGGTATCATACTAAGCCCTGTCACCACAGACAAGAAGCGCACACCATAATTTCCTATATTTTCTTAGTCAATCCGGGAAGACCCTATCATACTGAGCCTGGTCAGACACAGTCAGCTGCAGCCATTATTTCTTTGGCGTACGTTTTGCTGGCAGCGTCTAAGTGTGTCTGACCGGGCTTAGTATGATTAACCCCCCCTAAGTATGATATCCCCCTTATTTTGATAACAATAAACTTCTACCGTGTCAGATGTCTTCGAGGCTGTGATGAAGTGATTGGAACATCCCAGATCGTTGAGTTTCAGCTGGAGTTCAGTAGATTTCCGTCGATTTTGTAAGTCAAACACAACGTCACCTTAGAATGACAAGGTTTTATCTCCACTTCTTGGCTGAACTGAGTTACATATTAACAATACTTCTACGTGCCTCCTTCATTGTGTATCAAAGTATCAAGCGGATTGGGTGTGTAGTTTGTAAGTATCAGTGAAAAGAAAAGAAAAGGGATATCTGTGAAAGCTATCAGCACGTAAAACTTCAATCATCGATTTCTCGAAAGTTGATGGAAGGGAGTTAGACCCTTGTAATTCTAAGGGGACGTCATAGGGTCCGGTAGAGCGTGATTTTTTTCCGTACGTCTACGAGCTTTAGCAAATTCAGGAGCGGGGCAGCAACACACCCCCAAACACAGGACAGCTCCAACACATCCCAGGGATTTTCGGTGACGTTCAGAGTCATATCAGGCACCGTCCAGTGATTGCGGCACCCATGGCAGTGTTCGATAGGACGAGAAATCCCTTAGCCGATGACCTGTGTTTGGGGGTGTGTTGCTGCCCTTTTCCTGAATTTGCTAAAGCTCGTACGAAAAAAAAAAATCACACGGCCCGGCATGCACTAGCCGATTTTGATAGGCGGCCAGCCATTGGATGGTGACGTGAAGCCCTATACTTTCCACTGAGATCTCAGGCACTAGCCAGCTTGTTTTCTTGTCACTCATATTGAAACTCGTGATGGTCACCATCCAAATGTTTGTCCGAGCAATTTCGGCTAGTACCCGTCCGGGCTAATCAGAGGCCATCAATAAAGTAGGTAGACTCGATTTTGGCGAGTTTCGACCCCCCCCCTCTTTTTCTCCATGTACTTTATTCATACGCTTGGCTCACTCCCTTCCCCCCCCCCCCCCCGCGCCTATCTCCTCCATCCCATATACGAGGGTATAACCATTCGAATGACGAATGTTTGACGTTTTGAAACAGTTTTAAGTGACATTTTGCGTGAGACTATTTGATTTGCTCAGTTCGATACAATGCCTATTTCCGACATTTGTAATCCTACGACCTTTTGTAAAGAAAAAAAAAAAACAACCGTAAACTGTGATAATGCAATATTATATAGGACAACCTTACTAGAAATATTAGATAATCAAAGGGACAAAACGATGTCTAATTCATAGATCTTCAGTTTTTTTTGTTTTGTTTTGTTTTGTTTTGCCTTGCTTTTACTGTGTTCAAATGGCGCATGACTTTTCGGTCTAATTTTTTGGTTTGTGTCAGGTGTTGGTGGAAAGTTAAGGTGGATGGGAAAACAATGGATGCCGCCGACAGACGCGACTTCCTTGACAGGAATGAGGAAGGCACACTGATCAAGACTCGTCCCGGAAAATTAGGACCAGGTCTAACGTACGAACTCTGGGGAGACTGCGCAGGTAAGGCCAAACTGTTCTCCTGGGGTGCGGAGAAAAAGGCTTTTGTTACAGGGGCGTGGTATTTTATATTTTACTCGGCAAGCTATAGATCAGTGGTTCTTAACCTTTTTCAAGCAATCGCCCCCTCAGGCTCCAAATTTTCTTTCATCGCCGTATCGCCCACACCGAGAACCTCTGCTATAGCTGTACAATGAACACAACGCAGTATTTCTTTCAATTCGGGTTGTAATTAGTCCACGTTTCCCTAACAATGGCCGCTGTGGAAACAACACATTTTTTACAGGAGATGCAAAAAAGACAGTTCGCGTGCCGCTCCGCTTCATGCTTTACTAGCAGACCCGCGCAGGATGAATCTTGCAAATTCTTTATAGGCCTACTAAGCCCAACACTGTAATATCTAGATCTAGCTCAAATTAATAACGGCACTTGGATCCAATGGAAAGACTAATGAATTTGTTGGTACACCATAATTCCTTCCAGAATTACACAGAGATGATAAATTTGATTTTTGAACAGCCACATGTGAAGAGAGGGGGAGAACGAAATCCCGGTTATACTTTTCGATTCTACTAGACCAGGGGTCACCAAACTTTTTTCCACAGAGGGCCGGATAACTGACAGACTTACAGGCGCGGGCCGCATAAGCAATTGTCCATCCCGTAGCTCTAGATATCCCGGGTTTAATCAAACAAAATCAAGTACCATGTAGGGCCGGATGAACTGACGTCACGGGCCGGATCCGGCCCGCGGGCCGTAGTTTGGTGACCCCTGAACTTGACGAAAAGGCATCTCTTTTTTTTACGGCTAAAAATAGACATAATTATTTAAAGATTGATTTTAGTCTACGTCCATGTAATTTATCGTTAGAAACTGAGGCAATTCATAAAGTTTCCTAACCATTATTACAGTTTAAAAGCAGACATCAGCTGGTTGTGAGCTTCAGTGGAGACTTACTGCGACCTTGTACCAATTGAATTTTTGTCCATGCGAATGTATTTAGTTTGTACCTAACTTTTCAATGCCCAAACAGTGCACTGCAAATGACAGCGCTGCTTCCGAAAGAATAGGCACTACACAAGGCTGGGTTCTCATGTGTGGGGAAACGGAAATGGCAAAAAAATCCATCAAGTAGTAAAAAGAAAGTGTGTTTCCATGTGTACGGAAACGGCCTTTCCGTAGCCATCAAAACATTCTTTCTATTTCACTACTTTAAGGAGTTCGACGTTTCCTTTGCCGTTTTAGTGTCCGTACACATGAAAACTCAGCTTTAACCTTTTATTTTTACTCGGTGCCTTTGCAGTTTTAGTTTTCTATTCTTTACACATTTCTCTGTACAAAATGATTAATTTTGTATGATTACAGCAATGTTAAATGTTATATAAGGGGAAATAAATCACTATCTCGTCTTCTTTCATGGGGGTGGAAATATGAATCTAGGCAAAATGTGTAAAATATAAGATAAGATAAGCTGTAATTTTATTATCCTGTTGTCAGGAAATTTGTTGTCACAGCATCAGTAAAAGAACTGCAGAAAATGTATACAACATCAAAGGCACAAACAGGTCTCTAACGCATACCGCACATTGCTCACACAACATTACCAGGTCACTCACATACACACTGTCAGAACAATCTGTTTTGGGAAGCGTCACAACAGCATACCACATTTTTGGAAACATTTCTACTTTGAATATGCGAACTTTAAAGAGTTAAGTCATCTAACAATGATGTAAAACACTTGCTATGCATTCGGCAGCAACTTGGTCTAACGGTGACGTTACGGAAGCCTACCTCAAGTATCTCTTCCGCACGGAACCCCCTCCTGTGGGCGACGGCTGCACGGTCACACCGAAACATGGGAAAGCTGTCTTCACCAGGTCAGTGGTAATGGTATGTCGGCTGTGTACAATGAACATCGTCTTTATCGCCAAACTGGGATTCGAGATGTATCGGTTGATAATTTTCGTAGGATGCTCGGGCACATAAAAAATGTCACACCAAAACGAGCGCCATCCATTTGTGCAGGACTGCCGATCTTTTTGGCTCCTTAAAAAAAGTGCGTATCAGACCAAACGTCCCGCATTAAAAATTATTTCCCTTCTTTCGACAGCCGCTATAATATAATAATATGTTCTTCTTCTTATGTTCACATAAGGGCAACATCATTCACATTAGAACAGCATTGTTCACACCATGACATTATTCACATAAGACCCGCATTGTTAACGCATTGACAATATTGTTCACATAAGGACAAACACTGTTCCGTGTAAGGACACGGCAAAAGTTCTTTGTCCTTTGTCTGCGAGTCAGGCTGACCTGGGTCACTCACGCACAGCATTTTTCAAACACAGTATATTTTGATGTGCGTCTCGAGTGGTAAAGGCGTGACAGGGAGAATTGGGACAGTGGAACAGACACAGCATGTACGTTTGGAGAACCCGCGTGAGCGGCACTATTTATTGTATTCCTCCGCCAAGCATGCGCAAACAATGAATGGTGAAGGGGAGAGAAAGACAATTTACATCAAGCATCAAGGAACCATCGACTATGTCCCTTAGACCATTATTGGCAGTAACTCGTATGTCTAGCCCGAATACGACATCTCCCCTTTTAGGATAAATTTGAACCACCAATAAACTAAATTAATCCAGCAGAGCGTCCTCTGACTTTTATGCTTCAGCACACAGTATCTGTTTTCACTTCGAAACGACGGTGCGACTTCCTGCATAGCGTCACTGAATAAATCAAAAGTCACTCACCAAGCCATCCTTGGTTACTTATGATTATGGTATGTCACTTTACTGGCACCGGGCTGGTTTGTTGACCGGCGACCAGACCTGATTACATATGCCTGTGGCGACTGCGTCGGCGGCTGCTCTGGCGGTGGCTGCCCCTGCTGCTGAAGCGGTTGCACCGGCTGCGACGTTTCACTGCCTGTAGGTTGTACGGACATCTTCGGGTCGTCTTCGTTGATCTGCATCGACATCTTCGGGTTGTCTACGGTGATCTGCTCGGACGACGTACGTAACCTTATGTGCTTGCGGTTACGCCTCAGCCTACCCTCAGGTGTCTGAACGAGGTAGGATCTTGGAGCACACTTTTCAAGGACTTCGCCTGGCTTCTTCCAGCCTTTCTCTCCATCCTCCTTCATGAGGACGAGGTCACCGGGTTTAAGCTCTGGCAAGCTCCGTGTTCTTTGGTCAAAGTACTGCTTTTGTGACTGCTTTGACTTTTCGTCACTCTGGCGTACTTTGTCATGTTCCACTTTACATGGGACAAGGGACTGGGGAAGGACGGGTAGGGTTGTGCGTAGCCTCCTTCCGAACGCTAGCTCTGCCGGGCTTACTCCGAGGGTAGGGAGTGGAGTAGCTCGGTAAGTCAGCAAAGCAAGGAGATAGTCTTTTTGTCTTAGGATCTCCTTTGCTGTCTTCACGGCACGTTCTGCCTCATCGTTTGACTGTGGATAATGAGGTGAACTGGTGACATGGCAAAAGTTCCATTCTTGAGCAAATCTCTTTGATTCTGCTGAAGAAAACTGTGTTCCGTTGTCGGAAACGACTGTCTCCGCAATTCCATGTTGCGAGAAGATTATCTTCACCTTGTTGATGACTGCTATGGAGGTCATCTTGCTGAGTTGAGCTATGTCTATGTAGCGACTGTAGTAATCGACTGAGACGAGGTAGTTCTGGCCTTTGATCTTGCAAATGTCGACAGCGATCCTCTGAAAGGGTCGTTCTGGCATCTTCGACGGAAGCAATGGCACACTCGCTTGTGATGGTTTCTTCTCTTGACAATGCTTACAAGCTGCGACTCTGTTCTTGGTGTCTTGGCTTATGTGTGGCCACCACACTGATGTTTTTGCTCGTTCACAGCACTTGGTGATTCCCATATGGCCATCATGGATACGTTCCAACACTTCTGCTCGCATGGAGACTGGTACGACGATGCGATCGCCATAGATCAACAGTCCTTCATGGGTACTGAGGTCTCCACGAACTGCAAACAGATCTCGAGCGGCCAATTTGACATCTTCTTTGTAGACTGGCCATCCCCTGATGGTGTAGTCTAGCGCTGTTTTGAGGTTGACGTCTTTCTGGGTCTCCCCACGCATCTGGTTCAGCTTGGCATCTGAAACTGGCCATGCGCTTGTAACTTCATGCACGTAGACTTCTACGTCATCTTGTAGTGCTGTTTTTCCTTTCTCTGGCTTCAAAGGACTTCTTGACAGGATGTCTGCTATCACCATGTCTTTCCCTTGGACGTACACTGCTTGTGGCTTGAACCTCATCAGCCTCATCAGCATCCTTTGGCATCTCAGTCGTGTGTCTGATAAGTCTTTGGTGTTGATGAGCGGAATGAGTGGCTTATGGTCGGTTTGAAGCGTGAAGCTGTCTAGCCCAACCAAATATCTCTCGAATCTCTCGCAAGCCCACACTGACGCAAGGATTTCTTTCTCGATCTGTGCCCAGTGTGTCTCTGTTTTGGTCAGTGTTCTCGAGCAGAATGCGACTGCACGCAATCCATCTTCATGCTCCTGCAGAAGAACTCCTCCAAGACCGTAGCTCGACGCATCGGCTGAGACTGTCGTCGGCTTCTTTGGGTCGAAGTACGCTAACGTGGGCGCAGTGGTAAGCATCTCCTCCACCTTCGAAAAGGTCTCTGACTGCTCTGGACCCCATGTCCACGCTGCATCCTTGGACAAGAGCGCGTTCAGCGGTTTCAGGACTGAGGACAGGTGTGGTAAGTACCTTCCAAGATAGTTGACCATGCCCAAGTATCTTCTGAGTTCTGCAACGTCTTCTGGCTGTGACAGACTCTTGATCGCATCAATCTTGGACGGATCTGGATGAACGCCCTGCTCACCGATGACGTGGCCAAGAAAGGTAATCTCCCTCTTCTTGTAGTCACACTTGCTCTTGTTCAGACGTATGCCTACTTCCTCAAGCCTCTGGTGGACCTTGGTAAGTAGCACGTCATGCTCCTCCAGCGTCCTGGAGTGACAAACGATGTCGTCAAAGTAGCATATGACTCCATCAATGTCCTGCAGTATTTCCGTCATAACGCGTTGAAAAATCTCTGGAGAAGAGGAGATTCCAAACGGAACGCGTTTCATGAAATATCTTCCGTAGGGGGTAAGAAAGGTAGTGAGCTTGGCTGTGCTCACATGAAGTGGAAGTTGCCAGAAACCTGACTGAGCATCGAGCTTGGAGAACACAGTGGAACCCCTCAGCGTGTGGATGATATCGTCGATTGTAGGTATGACGTATCTTTCTCTCTGAACTGCTTGGTTCAACTTTTTCAGGTCTACGCAGATCCTGACGTCACCGTTAGGCTTCAGAACTGGAACCATGGGCGACACCCACTCAGTCGGCTCTGTGACTTCTTCGATTATTCCTTCTTCTTTCATTCTTCCTAACTCTTTCTTCACCTTTTCTTGCGCGGGATTGGCACCCTTCTTGCTGTAGTGATACTGTACGGCTGTGTACCTTCTTTGATCTTTATTCTCACGGGCTCACACTTCACTGACGCGAAAGTGACTGAATTCACTCTCTGTACAAGGTTCAGCGCTGTCGCTGTACTGCGGCTAAGAAGACTGTCAGAGTCGTTATCAATGACGTACACTGTAGCATCAATCTTCTTGTCAAACTTTGTTGTGAAGTGACCTAGAGTTTTCACTCTGCCCCCTGGACTCACCAGGTTGACACGATTCGTTGGAAGCAGCTTCGGCTTTCCTAGCTTTGCCCATGTAGATTTGCTGATCAGGTTGACGTCGGCCCCTGTATCAATCTTCCAGTTGACACTTATTCCTTCTAGACTCAAATTCACCCTCCATGGTGGTTCATTGGACTCGACGCTTCCTATGAAATACTCTGTTTCAGGCTCAGGCTCTTTCTCAGGCTCATTTTCTGGCTCTGGTTCTTTTGCTGGCTCTCTTTCAAGCTCTCTTTCTGGCTCTGGCTCTGATGTAACTTCATCTTGTTTCTTTGTCTTCGACGCACATCTTTGCAAAATGTGACATCTTTCCGCACTTGTGGCATTTCTTCTGGTATGCTGGACACTTCCTCTTTTCATGGGTAGCTCCGCATTTCTTGCACGCAAACTTCTCTGGAGTATGCTCGTGTGCACCTTGACCTTCGTGTGATGATCCCTTCCCTCCTCGACTACCGGGCCGGAAGCGGACTCCATCCACTGACGTTGCACCTCTTTGTTCCTGTATTTCTTTCTTCACTTGTTCACGCTGCCTTGACATGGTGATTGCCGTCTCCAAAGTCAGCGCACTCTCTAACCGAAGCTTTTCAGAAATCTCTTTGTCTCTGAGCCCGAGGACCAGTCTATCTCTAATAGTGTCCTTCTTTTCTGTGAAAGCAGCATGCTCTGCTAATTCATACAAAGCATTGACGTACTGTTCAACTGTTTCTCCTTCTTTCTGGTTCCTACTGTGGAAAGTTGCTCTAATGTGAATCACGTTTCTCTTCGGAATGAAATGTTCATCGAACTTTTTCTTGACCTTTTCATAGTCTTTCTTGTCGGCATCACTCATTTCAAACTGTGCAAAAATCTTATCAGCGTCAGCTCCCATTGAGTACAGTAAGCTACTGACCTGAATTTCGCCATCTTCTTTGCTCAACTTCGATGCAAGCCTGAAGCGATTGAATCTTTCCACCCAAGCAGGCCATGCAGACGGATCTTGAAATGCAAATGGCTGCGGCGGTTTGAACATGGTGACACGAGGTAGCAGTTTTCAATCAAGAAACTTAGCTCAGAAAAGTTCGTTGTGCAGCAACTGTCGGTTACCCTGCATTCCCCCGAAGTTCATGAAGATTCTGGTAAAGGCGTGACAGGGAGAAATGGGACAGTGGAACAGACACAGCATGTACGTTTGGAGAACCCGCGTGAGCGGCACTATTTATTGCATTCCTCCGCCAAGCATGCGCAAACAATGAATGGTGAAGGGGAGAGAAAGACAATTTACATCAAGCATCGACTATGTCCCTTAGACCATTATTGGCAGTAACTCGTATGTCTAGCCCGAATACGACACAGTACATCCTCGTTATGATGACATTTCCTTGGTCCTAGCCATCTTGACAGTACACAGTTATTCGTGTCCTTAGAATGACAAGGTTCTAACTTCCTTCCGTCAACTTTTGAGAAACTGATGATTGAAGTTTCATAATGCTCATAGCTTCGATGATACAGCTTTCTTTCATTTTAGTGATACTTGCAAATTACAAACCGAATCGGCTTGATTCTTTGACACAGGATGGAGAAGGCTTGTACAAATAGTGTCTAGTGTGTAACTCATTTCAGGCAAAATGTGGAGCCAGAACCTTGACACTCTAAGGTTACGTATTCTTACCTTTTATCCGTTTGATCCAATTACAGATTCAACATAACCTGCCACAACTACCGTGACACCCTGCATAACTTACCCTTGTATTACAAGTTGTATCAGAAAGATCGACCACTCTCTAGTGGAGAAGTGTTTTGTAAGTGTCTCAATTTGTTTCCCTTACTTAATTCCTCTTTGATAATTTGTGAATGGATCTGACGCAATCGGGCTTACTGTGAAAGACCAAATTCCTGAGAAAATCCCTATAACGGGGGAAATTTTTCAGTGGAAAATGAAATTTGCTTATAATATGACAGATTTGCCATTTCTCTGCATTTCAGTTGAAACATCTTGCTTGAAGTAGTCTTGGAAATATTCTATTTTGATTTTTGAAAGGTATAAAAATTTCACCTTCAGCGTGGTTTTGTCAAACCCATCCATATCTGCTTGCTATTTGGCTCATCAAATCTGAAGTCGATTCGTTGTCTTTCTGTGGCATGTCATTTTGATTATTTCTCAAGTTTGTTCGACGTTTCTCTGCGATAACTGCCTTCGGTAATTAATTTTTCAAGCCTATCCCTTGTTTCTCTGTGACATTCGATATTACTATTGACAAACCTCTTTGACAAATTCCTTTTTCTCAAGCCTGTTAGATGTTCCTCTGTCATATTTCTCGTAATATTGCCTTCTTGATACCCGAGTTATCTTTCATACGCAAGGGTTTCTCCCAGTTTCTATTATTGACCATCTTTTGGGAGGGCGTGGGGTAGTAAATTTTCCCCCCTATCTTTTCTTGCTGACTTTGGTGGACTTTACTGTCACTTCTGTCAAATTGCGAAACTAGGTCAGTGCGGTAAACAAGGATTGCAAAGGGGCGCCTGCGCCATAAAGAGTGCATACATCTACTTTCTGTGTTTATTTTTGCCATATATTTGGGTTGGTCGAAACTGTTGACAGCCGCCGTTAAGCTCTTTCTCCCAGTGTAAACGTACATACGGGCCATTGTTTATTGCAACTGACCTACTTTTGAGTCCATGCTAACAGTGGTTTAGCAGAGCCTCACGTGTCTACCAGTGCAATCGACCTACAATGATTCTTCTCGCTGAATTAACACTCTGTGATTTTCAGCTTACCTGTAACATTATTCGTTTAATTAGTGACAGAAATCGAATATTTAGGCTTCCTCGGAATGTATTGCTTATTGCCACGTGTGTCGAAACGTAGCTACTCATGCTCTCTGTATGGCTAAGCAGTTAACTTATTCTTTGCTTTTAGAACGAAAAATGGACTTAGCATTTCTTTTGCGAGTGAGCTCCTCAAGTATTTTAACATTGATACTTGCCTCAGATTCACTCATTGCCTACACCTCTGTTGGGACAATGCCACGTATTACACTATCAACGGTAGAGACCAGAAAAACACGGGCCAAAGTGTATCTGAGAATGGATATCATCAACGTCGAGGGTACGGCCACTTCTGTATTTATGGATGTCACGGTAAGTCTACGGCTGTTTTCCTTGTTTGTGTTTGAGTTTGGAGAACGCACGACGTAGACATGAGAACTGTCACATTGTGCTAGGAAAAAAACAAGACGATAGACAGGATTTAACCCTCTAGACCCCACACCAATTTCTGCTTGTGGCAAAATTCTGAAATTGTGACAATTTATTCTTTATGGCATAATCAAGGAGTTTTCGGGATATTTGGTTGATTTGGTGTATGTTGTACATGTCACTAAAAATAACTTTTCTCACCATAAGTCCTTATGGGAACTGCAGCGGGTGATACAATTTAATTTCTGTGTATACATCAATGATATGGAGCCCGGAGGGTTAACAGAAGGATAGCGCACGTTAAAGATACCTTAATAGTTGGAAATCGAAGAGAGCAGGCTGAACAGGCCGCTGCCCGGGCAAAATTCTAAAAAAAAAAGAATCCCTATCACAACAAGAAAAACAAAGACAAGAAAAGTGAAGTGTAAATGCCAGGGGCAGCGAACCTCCTACAATAAAGACCTAAAAATATATTACAATGAACCAGGGGCGAGGCTTCCTCATAATCAAATAATCAGTGATTACCCTTAATTCTAGAATTACTGTGCTTTCCAGATCGAGCCCAATTCCAAGTCCATTTAGTCAGTTCAGCATTCTATTCTACGTTGCTATTTTGGGTTTGTTGTTATAGTCTAACACCCCTCACCGAAAAGCATCTTTGTAGGGACTTACACCATATGAACTGGTCCAAAATCAGTGATTAACAAAGACGAAGAAGACTTGACTACACCCAGAAGCGAGCTTGAGCATAGCCTGTTTTCTTCAAAGCGGCGCCGCAGACAGCAAAATAGTGGGGGGAAAAATAGGTTTATAATCAAGGTTTGATCTGATTTTACGTATTTATGCAGGTTTTTCACTATGCGGTCGTTTTCATCCTAATCGAAAGGTAATGAGTAGAGTGAAAGAGTTTGTGTGGATCTTTTTGTTGTTTTTTTGTTTGAGGTAATCTAAGAATAATTTACTCTACGCACAGCAAGAGCTATCAAAGAATAATAATTATTATAGTCTAGATCTAGATATAACTGTGATCAAAATCAGTCGAACGTATTAAGAACATCAATTCACTTGATAGGTCGCTCGAACCTAAACCGCAACGGCAGATAGCCACTTCTCCGAAATCGCTACACATTGTTGTCACAGAGATGCCATTTAAGCACTTTCTACCATTTAATGTTAATGGGTCCTTTCCGAGAAACTTTATGAGATGGTAGAATAACAAAATCTCTGGCTATGTATATGACAATGAAAACGTGCTGTTCAAATTATATTTTTAAAAATGGGTGAAAAATATGCGTTTATAAGTCTGTTAGTATGAATGAATAGTTTTTCAGATTAGTTTGGCTTGTAAATTGCTGAATTCCTGTCCTGTTGACAAGAATAGTCCGCCCTTCAGATTTTTGCAGTGCCTAGCAACCGTTTCATTGTTTTAGTCGCTGCATTTATAATTATGTACATATGATGTAGCGATACGTCCTATTATGAGGATCTTACTAGCTTAAATTCTGATTACCCTCTGCAGAGGGCCATGCTTCGCCCCTGCGATGAACTGGCCTACCAGCTATGCTTAATAGTATAGATCAGTATGTCAGAAAGACAAAAGCTCACCAATTGAAGGAGGTATGGATGAGAAGGAAAGGACGAAAGAGAAAGAAAGAAACAAACAAACAAACGACCGCAGCAAGTCAAAAAACAAAAGATGAAAAAAGATAAAGAAAACGAAAGGAAAAAAAGAAAGAAAACCGTCCTAAAATAAGAAAGCTTGAGGAAACGAAAAGAACAGAAATATGCAATGATAATTATATGGATCACTCGACGGGAAGTTAATTTTTTTTTGTTTGTTTTGTATTTTCCCCAAATCAAGCTGGTAACGGATGACCAACGGAAAATCCTGAGGAAAATGGGATCTGTACTAGAATCCCTGAATACGGGAACTCAAGGTATCAGTCATAGGAACTGGTGGGGACTTGCCAGATTTTTCAACTTCTTTATGTTAATTTTTTTCTCGTTTTTTAGTTATTTGCTTTTTTCTTATATTTATTTATTTATTTATTTACTTATTTATTTATTTGTGTATGTACCAAATCAGGTGCTTAGCACTGTCCGGAATAAACCTGCACTGCCACCCATCTCTCTCTCTCTCTCTCTCTCTCTCTCTCTCTCTCTCTCTCTCTCTCTCTCTCTCTCTCTCTCTCTCTCTCTCTCTCTGTCTCCCTCTCTGTTTCATAATCTGCAACATTCGTAGATGGCTGAAAATATGCATGAAGCGTTTTTGGTATTAATAACATTATATAATGACTACCTAATGTCCATTCTAAGCGTACCTGCCTTTTTGACCGGTATCACGCCACAAATATAAATATTGAAAACTATATCTCCCCCCCCCCCCCCTGCTCTAGAGGACATCAGATCTCTGAAAGATGTTGCCACTGTGATCAGCAAGAAAGCCACTGCATCAGTGGAGGATAAGCAAAAGGTAAGTGCTGAGCAACCCGGGGCTAAGATGGTGATAGGTCCAGTCAGCCCTGGGTTAGCTGTTGAGCGAAATGAGCTCTTGCGTAGTACACCAAGGGAAAGGTACAGGGGGCACCAAGGACATGCTTTTCCTAGCTGTCATGTCCTCAACTCTTTCACCCATATTTTCAACGTTTGCTTAATAAATATCTTGGCTATCTTTCTGTTTAAATGTATCCATCCATCCATCCACCCATCTATCCACCCATCCATCCATCCATCCATCCATCCATCCATCCATCCATCCATCCATCCATCCATCCATCCATCCATCCATCCATCCATCTACCTATCCATCCATCCATCCATCCATCCATCCATCCATCCATCTACCTATCCATTCATCCATCTATCCATCTACCTATCCATTCATCCATCCATCCATCCGTCTGTCTGTCTATATGTCTATTTCTTTATCAGTTTGCCCATTTGTTTACTTGCCAATGTCAGTCTGTCTGTCCTGCTAGATTATCACATTTGCCAACCCAATCATCTATTTATTTAACTTTACCCATTTGCCATTTTGTAGATTCGTTCGAAATTAACAGACTGCCGAATGAATTTCTTGATTCTAAAGCCGTGTTTTTATATGTACGGAAACGGACATTGTAACGGCAAAAATCCATCAAGAAATAAAAAACAAACAAACAGTTTCCATGTATAAGGACATGGTGTATCTCCGCACATGAAAACATTCTTTCCATTTCACTACTGAAAGGGTTTTGGTGTTTCTGTTGCCGTTTCCGTTTCTGTACCCAATGAAAACCCAACTGACCACATCTGTCGTTGATACTGTGTGTTCTAGACCCGTGAGGTGCTTCTGAAAAACCTGGGCAAAGTTCAGACAAATTCTGCCGACAGTGTAGAGCAGGCATCCTATGTCATGGAGAAGTGCGCCTTCAAGGAAGAGGAAATTACGCCCATCGGCTTGGTAAGGAGGGAATATCGTGATCACAAGGGGCGAAACAGACATAGACTGGTGCAGGCACCAGACTGGTGGCACGCCGCCCATAACTTTTGTTCCACACTGACACAATATGCATTGCCCACATCGCCGCCCAGCCGGATGCAGGAGGCGATGCCTATTATGCTAGTGTGAAGAAAGCTTTATGGCCGGCAAGCCACCAGTCTGGCACCTACACTAGCCTTGGTCTGTTTCAAGCCTAACTAGGGAGGGAAGCTTACGCGCATGACTCGGCTGCCCTGCCAACAGTTTAGATATCCAAATGTCCTAGACAGGACAAGCCTGTGCTCACATCAGCCGATTTTAATGGGCCAATTAGTTGGCTGATGACGTCACGCCATTGAGTTTCAATGAGATGCAAATAGTCGGTTGGTGCGGGAAGTTTGATTAAAACAGTGTCATTACGTCACCATCCAACTAGTCGTCCGATCGAAATCGGCTGGTGCTCGCCTAAGTTTAAGACTCAGGCTGCTTGGTCTGGGCAATATAGTGATGTTCGCTTTGGCTGAAAGAAAAGGTAAACTGCGTTTTATTGATTACCAAATTTATACATTTGTTGCATGTGGCCAGTCTGACTTTGTTTACACGGTGAAGTTTTTCGGAAGTTTTTTTATTAGTTTTAGCTAACTGGCCACAATAGCCTTTCCTTTTTCACGACATGGTCGCAATAATTTTTTCCGAAACTGGCCTCCAGTTGGAAACAAAATCCTATTATGAATATTTTGGCTACATGACTACAATTGCCTCTACCTACTTTATATTCTGGGATGGAATAAATTCAGCGACGCTATTCTTAATGTTGGCATCACTTGTGATTGGATCTGACGAAATCGGTCTTAAGATGAAAGACCAAATTCCTGAGAAAACACCTCCAAAGGAGGATTTTTTTTTTTTCTACGGAATTTGAGATTTGCCTATAATATGAAAAATTAGTAATTTTTCTGTATTCAGTTAAAATACCTTGCTTCAGTGGTATGAAAATTTCGCGTTCAGCCCGGTTTTGTCAGACACACCCTCTCCCTCCCCCCCCCCCTTCCCACCCCCTGCCCCCCAATTTGACAATTTGTATTCGATTGACACAGGGATAACATGTAGAGCAGATATTTACCTCTGTCGTTGCCAAATCCACGCCGTGCACTGGTATAATAATAATTATAGTCAGCGATGATTGATTTGCTTTTTATACTATTTTATTGTTCTCTCTCATTTGAACCCGTTACAGGACCATGGCATTAAGACCTGTCACAGACTGAGCCGCTACCTTGGGAAAGTGGTCGACGACAACTTTGAGACCACCCTGACTGTGGCACAGTGAGTACTATATACCTCTATGTGTATCCAAGATTAGTGGTGTACACGGTATGATAGTTTTCCTTTTTGATGTCCTAATCCCGTTTTCCAGATTCTGATAAACGCATTTTATAGCTTTACACATTTGTAAGTGGATCTGGTGACATCGGGCTTAAAGTGAAAGACCCAATCCCTGACAAAAACCCTGCATTTATTGAAAGTGTTTTTGCTTGAAATCGTCCTAGAAATAATTCAAGTTTTTAAAGAATTAGAAAAAATTTCACCCTAAGCTGGATTTTGCCATATCCTCTCACACTTATCCAACGCTTACTTGCGGTTGTGGTCGATGGCTTGTTATGGGCTCCTGTCCCTTCTCTCTTCCCTCAGATATTTTAACAATTACTACCGGTAATTTACAATTGATCCCCCCCCCCCTTTCCCCCCAACAAAACCACCACCTTCCGTTATCTGAATAGTTACTAGATTTAGATTCTCCTGAACAGAGAGGATCAAGTACTATTGTTCAGACTAAGAACTGGTCACAATAGGCTCCACCACCACATGTTCACCAAGTTCAAAATAGGAACATCTGCCATATGCGAGTGCAGCCAGTCTCCTCAAAACACGGAGCATATATTGCAGAACTGCACACTCCTCTCAGCACTGCGAGAAACATATTGGCCCCAACCCACCGACCTGAATATCAAACTCTATGGTGCTCTGCCAGAACTGCAGAAAACCGTAGATTTTATTAAAAGAACAAATCTGCAGATTTAGATTGGTGAACGAAAGAAGAAGAAGAAGAAGATTCTTTTTTTCTTTCTATTCATGCAATTTTCCATAAAGAAGCAGAAAAATGAATTTTGAAAGATGAAGAGTTAATGGGTTAGTTTAGAACTGTTAAGTATCTTTGTTGCCGTCCCAGGGAACAGGTTCATTCCGTCAGCAGACTGTTGTCTGTGTCTTCAGACGCTGGCAGGAACATTGCTGACCGCAACCAAACAGATGCCGTCGGGCAATTCTGGAGAGACAAGGTAACTTTTGGTTTTATGATTCCAGTGGTGAACAATCGCCTTGAGCTCGTAGGCATTATATAAAAGCTATGGTCCCAGTTTTCTGTTCTTATTAATGGGAGGGTTTAATATTCCATGATTCATGACGTTGAAAGCAAGGCACAGATATGGTCTGGCTGGACGCCATCCTTTGAGCTGAATTTAAAAAGGCTGAGGGGGGAGGGAGATTATTGGAGGAAACATATTTTCTTGGGTTTGGGGGGGGGGGGGGGAGGCTGCTTGCAAACTTATAATACCATATCAACATCATTCGTATTTTATCCACTTTCCATCATGGTTATCACAGTCTACATGTATGCCATTGTTCACAACAGAACATCAATCAAAGCCTGCAAGGGACGGACTCCTTCTCACAAATTTCCAAAGTGCTCAAAACATCGCTGGTTTCCCTGAATGACACTGTGCGGGTAGGTAGAGGATTTTACCCCTAGAGAAGGTCACAGACTTTGGTTTCTGTACTCCTTTTTTTTTTTTTCTTGTGTTTTCTCTTCTTGTCTGTCGTCCCGTTTCTCCTTGTTGCTAGTCCATCTTTTTTTTCTTCGCCCCTCAAAAGGTCTGTTTGTTTGGTCCTCATAAAGGCCATAGACAAGGACAAAGGGTAATCATTTAATGTAACTTGGTTAGGGGTGAATCTAGGCGTTCTGATTACACTTCTGGGCACCTTGGGGTGAGTACATGTTCGTGGTTTGGGTCGGACACTGACCGTGGCTTTAGCCATTGCATGCTTTGCCTTGTGCGGGTAAAGCTGGCTTTTCGTGCGTGCGCACAGGAACGGAAACGACAACAGTAAAGTAACAAACCCTTCAAGTAGTAAAACAGAAAGAATGTTTTCGTGTGTACGGAAATGCTGGTTCCGTACACATGGAAGCACTCTTTCTATTTACTTCTTGATAGGTTTCTGACGTTTCCGCTGCGTTTTCGTTTCCATACACGTGAAAACACAGCTTAAGCACTTCACCGGTAAACTCAGAAATACGGAAAATGTTATTATTGGTATGTTTCACTTACGTCACCAAAACCATGATGTTGACCTCCATACATTACCCCACCGCCATTTTGGGTAACGAAAAAGTAAAAAGTTAGGAAAGGCTCACTCATGTTCTGCGACATTTTGTGAAAGCTAGACTTAGCCCATAATGTACTATATTTCCGCTAATATCTAGTTCGCTTTAATATTTTTTTTCTTTACGGATGAAACTGAAGAGAAAACTTTTCCTTCTGAAAGCCATTCCTATCAGTTAGTATTCGTTGGGTTTCCTAATGTAAGCCTTATAGAAAAAAAAATACACATGTATTTGCTGTTTTCAAACGAATTCCCGTAACTGTTTTGATCTTGGCAGACTCTCAAATTGGCATACCTTTTTTTTTTTTTTAAATTAAATTAATTGAGACATTAAAGTCTTTTCTAATGTCCCTTTCTTTTCTTTTGCACATAAATAGCCTTGCTATACAACATTTTGTCATACTGCATAAACTTTTGATTTGGACTTTAAATTTGGATTTACAGAGTTGCTCGGATTCTCCCGTCGGCCTTATGATAGGTGGCTACAGTGATATTGAAACTTTGAGACACTGTTGAAATGTCCAAAAGTCCCTGCGCTTTTGACAACTCGTCGGGTATTTGCCATAATCATTGTTGCATGTATTTTTGACTTTTCGAGAAAATGAGGATTGAAGTTTGGTCGGCAAAAGGTCTCAAACGCATACAACATTACGACACAAAGACATGTCGCGAAAAGTTTTCAACCGATTGGAATGACACTTATACGTATCGAAATTAGAATGAGAGAACCACTTTCATGACAAACCTCAAAATCGGTAAACTGTCGCATACAACAATATTGCAAAATACCCCGTGAACTATGCACATAATGACAGTTCACGTAAAAAGATGAACAGTATTACTTAGCATCTGTCATGTGATTTCGACGGATGGAGATTCCGAGGAGAGTTTCTCCATTCATTTTGTCATCATTATTTTGTGCTAGTTAAACTCCGAAAACGCCCAGCTTGGTGTGGGTTTGATGAAGGTCGGCAAAGACAGCTCTTTCAACGTGGCCGGAGACAAGATAACCTTCGACCTGCCCTCGGAAGGTACTGGTGCTCCTGAAGATGAAGTCATGGAAACAGAGGTAATCTCTCCTCTCATCCCTCCTTTTGCATTTTATTATAATATAAGGCCAGTTCGTCACTGAAAGCTTCATTGTCTTGAATGTCACTGTGATTGTTTTGAGAAATAGGGCTTTTTTGGTTGTTGTTGTTGTTTTTTTTTTTGGGGGGGGGGGGGGGGGTGCTAATGTAATTTTTTTTGTACGTAAGTAATTGGCGGAAATCTCAGCTGATTCCTTTTTTATGGAGGTGAGAAAAAGTCCACTACTAATAAATCCGCTATCGTGGTTACTAATGCTATTTTCCGCTTGAAAATATTAAACGAAGGCCCCATTGTGTTAACCCTCTAGGCCCCGGCCCCATTTCTGCCGTGGGAAAATTTTGATTTTGTGAGAATTTAGTCTTAGGGTTTTCGTGATCATTTTGGTTGATTCAGTGTATATTGTGGAAATTACCTAAAATAACTTTTCTCGCCTTGAGTTCTTGTGGTAACTGCAGCCGAGTGATAAATTTCCTTGTATCACTGGTGAAGCATGAGGGCTAGGGGGTTTTAAAAGAAAAATTGTAGATAAAAAAAAATAATTTAAGTAACCACAGCGAAAAATAGGACTTGATTTTTCTCAAAAGCATGAACCCCGCACTTACTTCGTTATCATTTTCGACTCGGCCATGTTTAGTTCGAGGTGTTCAAAAAGAATCCGTACAACTGGGAAAGGATACCTGGGAATATGCCAGTGGTGAAGGTGGACATGGTCCGTCAGAGCACTAAAGAAAAACTGGACACCTTGGAGAAGAAACCCTCCAAATTTCGCTTCAGTCAACCCGCTGACATCTTCATTGACTTTGAAAGTAAGTTCTTACCTTAGACGGATCCCCAACGTTTAAAGAGTAAACGATTTCGCTGCAGTTTGTACCAATAAGATCTAGTCAAAATGACAACAATCTGGTTTACCATCGTTTCCAAACTTTGTAGACTTTTCTTTCTCTACTCTTTTTGTAGAGCAAAAACGATCTTCATATTTTCTTTTCTCACCTTTTTTTAAAAATTCAACAAGAATCGACGGCAGACGTTACCATAGATCATTAACGAAACGAATGGTTCCGTGGACATTGAGCCAAAGGCATTCACTTTATTCAAAATTTATTGGGCATGGAAACCTAAGAACAACATTGTTCGCATAATGACAACATTATTCACAATAGAACCGCATTGTTCACATGAGGACTGGGATTAGGGTTAGGACTGGGATTAGGATTTGGACTGGGATTTTTGGGTTAGGTCTGGGATTAGGGTGAGGACTAGGATTAGGGTTAGGACTGAGATTAAGGTGAGGACTGGGATTAGGGTGCGGTCTGGGATGTGGGTTAGGATTGGGATTAGGATTAGGACTGAAATTAGGGTTAGTATTAGGTTAAATATCTAATTGGCTACCACATTATTTCCTTTTTTCACACATAGCCTCAAAGATATTGTTCACATAAGAACAGCATTGCTCAACTAAGTACAGCATTGTTCATGTAAGGACAACACTGTTGCCTTGTGGACACAACAAGTGTTCTTCGGCTATGTGTCAGGCCGAACGCAGTCTGTTACTTGTCACGAGTGGAGTGAGTGCAATTAAGGGGATTGCTACAGAGCGGGTGTAGAGTAAGAAGGGCTCACAGTAGACAGCAAGTTAAGCGTGCTGTTGTGAGTAGTGGGGGGGGTCTGAATGAGGCGAAAGCGCGGTATTACTATCACTGCAAGTTAGAAGGTCCTACGGATCGGACCTGTGAATAAGAGCCCATCGGGCGGACATAAAGGGAGCAGTCGAGAAGACTAGTGATAGAGTCTTTCCAGTGATGACTGGTATGTAGAACGTTGATTGATTATTATGATTGATGTATTATATTATATTCGTCTATTACCATGATGTAAATAAGTATATGTGAGGAATGTGGAAGTCCTTGGTATTGGATATAGCAATGTGCGCCACGAGCGATAGATGAAAGTGAGTTCAGGGATTTGTAGCGCGAGTGAGTAGTGTGTACTCCGATGGAGGTGTGTTACCGTAAGATGTGTGGTGAGTGAAAGGTGAACTAGTGTGTGTACGCTTCATGGATTGTAAGGAGAGGTGGAGTGAATAGAAATGGTAGGGTATTATACCAATGTAATGTTATTCTTGTAGGTGTCGGGGACGGGCCGCAGAGCCACCTCGATGAGCACAGGGGATAGGCCAGCATAGGGCCGGAGGCCACACATAGGCCAGAAGTGAGGCTGTCAGTGCAGGACAGTAGAGGCACATAAAGTCGTGGCAGTCAGGCCACGGACAGGGACGTAGATATGAGAGTGAATGAGATACTATATTGTTGCCATGTTGATAGGCTAGTGAACTGATACTATGTTGTTGCCATGTTGATGGCTATGGAATTAATAACGTGTTATTGCCCTGCTGAGGTGCTAGGGGAGTGCTAAGGTGTATGACAATAGGAAGGTGATATTGAGAGACTGCGGTGCCAGTAAATTATTAATGTGCTATTAAGACCCTGAGGGGAGAGGCTGAGGCTGAAGTGCCTTTAGGAGTAACTACCGGATTGTGGATCCGAGGGAGAGTGTGTGTGAGAATAAGGCCGTTGTACGGCAGTTCATTTCAATAATATAATGTATGTAATTGCGCTATTATATGTATAATTATGTTTAATAAATGTGTGAGTCTGATGGGTTGTTCTGTTAAGTGTTAAACTTGTTTGTTCGTGATTGTTGTCCTGTCATAAACTATTACATCTCCCAGTCTGGGATTTGTGACATTGGGGGCTCGTCCTGTTTACCTGTGGTCATTTTGACATTGTGTATTCGTTATATCTAGTTGTTTTTCTGTTGTGCTAGGAATTCATGCTGTTGTCTTTGTTCGTGGGATGAATGGAAATTTCATGATGATATGATTTATGTATGTTTATGAATAATAATATGTATTGATGCATGTATTTTGATGAATATGTATTAATGTGTACTTAAATTTCTGCAGAGTGTGCGTGCCAGCCTGTAGAGGTCAAGCAGCCAGAGCTCCGAGGAAAGGGAGAAATTGAAATCTAGGGTGAAAGTTAAGTGAAAATTTTGTGCCCTGGATTGAGGGCTGTCTTTTCTTCTGTCTTTTCCTGCTGTTTTTCTGTTTTCGTTGTAATTGATTATACGGGCGGTGGCGCGGGTTTGCTGTGGTGAGCGTAGTTTGTCCTCTTCGGGAGGTGGGCTAAATTTGGAACTTCGTTCATCACAGTGAACAGTTCTATAGGGACCTGTATTTTTGTTTAGATTGTAGCGTTCTATCTTCCTCGTTGTTTTAGGAAGACGTTTCTCTTGTCCTTCTCCTCCCTATCTGTAGATACGTTCTTTTTTTTCAGACTCTGTTCTTGTTTGTACCGTGTTGTGTAATCGGCGTAGTAGGTTGCATTTTTTTCCATTATAGTTTTTTTTTGTAGAAGCTTTGTCCTAGTCTGGTTCGTTGTCCTTGACGTACTTGTGGTCCTTCTACTGTATTTCTTCATTCTTGTCGTTTCTATTTTCTTTTATAATTAATAGTGCTATACATTTTGTAGATATAGAATTAGTTGTGCTGTAAAGATAAATTTCTGAATTGTATTTGAGACAATTGGGTATTGTTATAGCTGGTGTGATCTCAGGTCTCTGGTCGTATTGTTAGCGATCATAGCGACAGGTTGGTCGTCTTAATAAGAGATACCATAACCATAAATCTGTGAAATGGCGGAACTCCAACAACTAATGAAGTTGGGTAAGGAACTTGGCCTGGAGGGAGAAGAGCTACGCGGCTGGATTAAAGAACAGCAGGCAGAAATGCGCGATGAGCGTGCTAAGGATAGAGAGCAGGAAAAAAAGGCTCAGGAAGAGGAAAGAGAGTTTAAGTTAAAGGAGTTAGAGGCTCAGCAACAGGAAAGAGAGGCTAAGGCTCAGGAGCAGGAGAGGGAGATAAAGTTAAGGGAGATAGAAACTACGGATAACCAACAGGAGAGAGAGACGCGAATGAGAATAGCGGAGTTGGAAATCAAAAAGAATGCGCCAACAGAAACAGTTGAGCGGCAGGTACACAATAAAGGTGGCGTTAGGATTAAGCTCCCTACGTTCGACGACCGGAAGGACGACATAGACGCCTTCCTTTACAGGTTCGAACTGAACGCACAATTGCAATGGGGGGGAAAATAAGGAATTATGGGCCACGTACCTGGCGTCGCTATTGCAGGGGCGAGCGTTAACCTACTTTAAAGAGCTACAGCGCGAAGACGTGCAAGATTACGATAAGCTGAAGGCTTTGCTGCTTCGCCGATTTGCGCGTACCGAGGAATATTTCCGGGAGCAGTTTAGGCGGGCACGTGCAGATACCAGGGAGGACTTTGCTGCCTTCGTCGCGAGACTAACGGAGTATTTCGCGAACTGGGTAGACTTGGCGCATGTGGGCACGGATTTTGCTAAACTGAAAGACTTAATGATCCGTGACCAGCTGTACGCGTCGTGCCACAAAGATCTGGTGGCTTTCCTAAAAGAGAACGAACCCGCGACGGTGCAGGAGGCGTCTAAGTTGGCGGAGGCATACCGTACGGCGCATCCGTACAAACCAGTCGCCAGGGCGTACGTCCAAGATGCTGGGTACGTCGCCGTTGTTGAAGGGTCGCCGGCAGGACTTAGGGACAGGTCGCGTCAGCGTGGTGCCTATAGCGGGCAAGCCCAGGGGCAGCGTAGGGGCTATCACCAATCACCGGCATATGGATCCGGTAAGTTTGACCGAGCAGGAGGGCTAGGTCGCGGTAATGGCCGGGGGCGAGTTGTGACCTTTGCCGATGACCGACGGCATAGGGACTCTAGTTCCGGTCGCGATGGGTCACGGGGACCCAGGCCTAGTGCAGCACAGGGAGCGGAGTGTTGGACTTGCGGACGCGTGGGTCACTTTTCACGCGAGTGTAGGGCCGCGAAGTGTTGGAACTGCGGAAGAGCAGATCACATCAGCGTGAACTGCCCTGCAGGTAGGATAGCGGCGAACGTGGACAGTAGCTCCAGTCCATGCTCCCCAAATAAATTTCATCATGCGGCTGCGTGTGTTACATCGGACAACGGAGGCGGACAGTATTCTAAGTGTCCCAGTTGTGAGAAGTTATTATCTTCCGGTGTTTTACCTTGTGGGAGAAAGATCCCCGTCATAAATTCATGTCATACAGGAGGTGGTCTTAGGGTTTATCCGGGGTTTGTTGGGGACGAACCGGTCTCGCTTTTACGAATACAGGATCTACCGTTGTGGGAGTGCATAGGGACTGCATTCGGGATTCACAGCTTACAGGTGAGACTGTCCCGTGCATCCAATTTTCGGGGGCCATTGAGAAATTACCCATGGCAAGAATAGTGATAGATACACCTTTCCTTAGCGGGGAAGTCGAAGCAGTCGTTGGTTGTTTT
Source organism: Onchidella celtica (assembly GCA_963931925.1). NCBI lineage: Eukaryota > Metazoa > Mollusca > Gastropoda > Systellommatophora > Onchidiidae > Onchidella > Onchidella celtica. The sequence continues at coordinate 37,611,744 of OZ007572.1, forward strand.
CCAGGCGCCCAGCTCATCATTGGGAATGTATCACGGGTGGTTTCCCCCTCCGATGAGAACGTGCAAGCATGGTCGCAATCAAAAGGTATTGACTTTTGCGCCGCGGTCGAAACACGTCGACGGGTAGCTGATAAAGATAAGATTAGACCTTTGGCTACGCCAGCGGTCAACCTAGATATCACGCCAGAGCGCTTGGCGAGATTACAAAAGGAGGACCCATCATTAAACCCATGTTTTGGGGAAGCGCGAACCGAGAAAACGAGGAGATATAAGAACGGGTCGTCCTCCTTTATTGTTCAGGCGGGCATTCTGTTCCGTAAGTATGTAACGGTGTCCTCCATTTTAAAGCAGGTCGTTGTGCCAGCGTTGCTAATAGCAACAGTATTGCATTTGGCACATGATGTCCCATTAGCGGGTCATATGGGTATAGCTAGAACCAAAGAAAGGGTTCTTAAAAATTTTTATTGGCCGTCAGTATACAGAGATGTACGGTTATATTGTAAGACGTGCAGTGCGTGCCAAAAGACGACGCATAAGGGTCGTACACCCCAGGCTCCTCTTCAAAAGATCCCCACGGTTTCGGAACCGTTTAAAAAGGTTTCGATAGACCTTGTTGATTTAAGAGAAAGATTATCTTCAGCGCGCACTATAGCAGAAGAAGCGTCTAGTATCGCTTCAGCAAGAGCAAAGAACTATAAAGATAGAGGTTCCAAATTGAGAATTTTTAAGCCAGGAGACAAGGTCCTATTGTTGTTACCTACGGACCATAATAAGTTATTGATGACATGGAAAGGTCCGTATGTTATTGAGCGAATTGTTTCGAAGGTAGATTACGCTATCCACATTGATGGATCAGTAAAGGTTTTCCACGTTGATATGCTGCAGAGGTTTCATGAGAGACCAGAGTATCTGTATTATCATACTGGTATTAAAGGACATACCTAATGTCGTGTCATTCTTTGACGATATAGCATGCCATACGTCGACATGGTCTGATCATATTCAGACACTAACAGTAATTTTTCAACGATTACGTCATTTTGGGTTAACTGCTAAACCCGCAAAGATGGATTTGGCATGTCCAGAGATAATATTCTTAGGACATATTGTGGGTAGAGGTGTTCAGAGACCTGGAGAAACAAAAATTGACAAGTTAGTAGGGTTGCAAATCCCTAAAACAAAGAAACAAGTCAGAAGCTTAGTGGGAATTTTAAATTATTACAGAAAGTTCATTCCAAATTTTTCCTCCTTGTCATCTTCTCTTACTGACCTTACTAAGAAGGGACAACCCGATAAGGTCCAGTGGACGTCTGAATGTCAGACATCATTTGATAATTTGGTGACAGCATTATCATCGTCACCCATTTTGATATTACCCGATTTTCGATCTAATTTTATCCTCAGAACGGATGCGTCGGACTCTGGTGTCGGCGCTTGTCTTCTACAGGAGAAGAACGAATGTCTCCATCCTGTATGTTATGTCAGTAGGAAGTTATTGCAGAGAGAAAGAAGGTATTCTGTGATAGAGCGTGAGTGTCTTGCCATTGTCTGGTCCGTCCAGAAACTAGGACGTTATCTCATGGGACGAGAATTTTGTATCCAGACAGACCACAAGCCACTGACATTTTTGTCGAAGAATCGTTCGTCCAGCCCACGCTTGTCTAGATGGGCATTGGCTTTACAGCCGTATACCTTCGTTATTCAACCAATTCCAGGAACCAGCAATCATATCGCCGACTACCTTAGTCGAGCCTAGGGCAAGATTTCAGGAGCTTATACATCGGAGGACAGGAACATTGACAGGATCTGTGTGAATGAGTCGACTTTAAAATATTGACATTATAAATATGATATGAAGAATGGTTGATAAGTTGAGTGGTTTTTTGATTCTGTATTAAGTATTGTGATTAGTTAGCTATTCATGATGTGACACATATATGCATATTGCAGGCCATACAGATCCCCATATTTTCCCTGATTTCGGTATTTTATATACTAGGGGAACTGCTAGGTCAGTTTTTTTTTTAGTGTAGGTATTGCTCACGCTCACTCGTTGACAGTCATCTTGATGCGATTTGAAATTAATTGCATTAATTTTTTTGGGGTGGGGGATGATGTCACGAGTGGAGTGAGTGCAATTAAGGGGATTGCTACAGAGCGGGTGTAGAGTAAGAAGGGCTCACAGTAGACAGCAAGTTAAGCGTGCTGTTGTGAGTAGTGGGGGGTCTGAATGAGGCGAAAGCGCGGTATTACTATCACTGCAAGTTAGAAGGTCCTACGGATCGGACCTGTGAATAAGAGCCCATCGGGCGGACATAAAGGGAGCAGTCGAGAAGACTAGTGATAGAGTCTTTCCAGTGATGACTGGTATGTAGAACGTTGATTGATTATTATGATTGATGTATTATATTATATTCGTCTATTACCATGATGTAAATAAGTATATGTGAGGAATGTGGAAGTCCTTGGTATTGGATATAGCAATGTGCGCCACGAGCGATAGATGAAAGTGAGTTCAGGGATTTGTAGCGCGAGTGAGTAGTGTGTACTCCGATGGAGGTGTGTTACCGTAAGATGTGTGGTGAGTGAAAGGTGAACTAGTGTGTGTACGCTTCATGGATTGTAAGGAGAGGTGGAGTGAATAGAAATGGTAGGGTATTATACCAATGTAATGTTATTCTTGTAGGTGTCGGGGACGGGCCGCAGAGCCACCTCGATGAGCACAGGGGATAGGCCAGCATAGGGCCGGAGGCCACACATAGGCCAGAAGTGAGGCTGTCAGTGCAGGACAGTAGAGGCACATAAAGTCGTGGCAGTCAGGCCACGGACAGGGACGTAGATATGAGAGTGAATGAGATACTATATTGTTGCCATGTTGATAGGCTAGTGAACTGATACTATGTTGTTGCCATGTTGATGGCTATGGAATTAATAACGTGTTATTGCCCTGCTGAGGTGCTAGGGGAGTGCTAAGGTGTATGACAATAGGAAGGTGATATTGAGAGACTGCGGTGCCAGTAAATTATTAATGTGCTATTAAGACCCTGAGGGGAGAGGCTGAGGCTGAAGTGCCTTTAGGAGTAACTACCGGATTGTGGATCCGAGGGAGAGTGTGTGTGAGAATAAGGCCGTTGTACGGCAGTTCATTTCAATAATATAATGTATGTAATTGCGCTATTATATGTATAATTATGTTTAATAAATGTGTGAGTCTGATGGGTTGTTCTGTTAAGTGTTAAACTTGTTTGTTCGTGATTGTTGTCCTGTCATAAACTATTACATCTCCCAGTCTGGGATTTGTGACATTACTCTCGGCATTAATTTTTTTAAATACTGCCCATCCCTGTCATTATGAGATTTCGGTGGTCCTAGCCATCCTAATACGCGTACGCACGGTAATACTGTCTTTCCATTGAATAGGCACTGCAGAACCACACAATCATACTCTGGTTACAAATGTCCAGACTGTGAAAGGGGAAAGTTTTATCCATCACTCCAGCTGCATCTACAAGAGTTTCCCAGCCTCGACGTCCAAGGCGTTGGTCATCAGACTGGACACTGCAGAAAATGTGATCCTTCGGGTCATCGTGAGATATGCCAAAGGCCTCAGCGTTTTTGACGAGGTATCGTCACCTTTAAAAGGTTCTAAACAAGATACTCTTAAAGTTAAAAGGTTCTTAACAAGATACTCTTAAAATTAAAAGGTTCTTAGCAAGATACTCTTAAAGTTAAAGTGTTCTTGACGAGATACTCTCCAAAGTTAAAAGGTTCTTAACAAGACATTCTTGAAGTTAAAAGGTTCTGAGTAAGATGCTTTCTGAAGAAGCTGATGAAGCATGTCCTTATCAGATACTTGCCACAGCTATCTCTCATGGAACGAACGTGAGCCTGTAGAAACAAACAACTCGATGCATTTTTACTTTCCCACTTCTTTGAGTCATTCCAGGAACACAAAAATACACAAGCAAAATTGTTTAAAAACAACAACAAAAACAAATGTATAATAATATACTTAATTTTGGCGTGGGAGGCTGGCGTTTCATGCAAATAATAATTATTTGGGACATGATAAACAGGCTGCTAAGGGCACCATTTCTCTACTTATTTAAGAGCAGTTATACTTGCAAAAGTTAAAATGACGAAACAGATCGGTATATTTCAGAACAGTGTTTCCATAAAGCTGCAGATTGATCGAGACCAGGCATCTTCTGTTGCCTCCATCATGTCACATTACTAAACTTCCGAGAACCGGTATTTTTTCTAATGCCCCCAGCGTGACCAATTGCCAAAGGCATGAGAATAATAACCATTTTTCTTTTGCCAACATAGTGTTGGTTGACGAACGTTTTGAGGATAAAGACATTTGACTATTGCCCCCATTGCATCCAGTTGGAAATAAACTTTGAAAATAAGACATTTGTCTATTACCCCCATTGTGTCTAGTTGGAAAGGTACCTGAAGATAAGACATTGTTCTGTTGCCCCCGACGTGTCCAGTTGCTAGTACCATTTGGGATACAGACACTTATCAATCGCCTTCCCCGTTACGAATCGCTGAGTGTACGACTTTTGCGTCTCTGTCTGTCTGCAGTTATCAGAAGAAATGATGCTGGAGATGCCGCTTACCAATCCAACAAGTATCCGCACGCAAAAGGGTGTGCTCTGGAGAGAGAAAAATCTGCTTTTTCTACCACAGTTGCCGAAGGTGTCATTATAGATCCTCATTGTCTTCTCCTACATCCGTGTTTCTCGATCTTTTTTATCCCACAACCCACTTCAGATTTCTAAAAAAAAAAACAAAAAAAAAAAAAACGTGCGCCTCACCATGATAGGACAAAGTTAGTATGCAGAATATAAATCTACGCCCCATTCTGAAGTCCCACGATCTACCAAAAATATTGCCACGCCCCACCCTGAGAAACCCAACACTAATCTCGCTGCCCTCGCCATTGCTTCATTTTGTATTTCCAAACGGAGACTGCTTGAAGTCCTCGGTGTTTGAATGCTATAGAAAGTTGACCAATTTATATTGAAATTCTAAGATCGAACGTTGGAATAATCGAAACTCGCTTGAAAGAAGTGAGAAGCCACAGTACCTACCAAGACTGCTAAAGGGTTCATTACAGATTGTTTTTGTTTTCTCTTACTACTCGCCCTTGCCTCGAACACCTATTTCCAAAAGAAGACCAGCTGTAAAGTGGGCAGAACTGCTGAATTCATAATTAGATTCTTTGCCAATTTCAAGTTTATAACAGGCCCTACTGTCACCCCACAGCTTCTTTGAGTAGCCGAGTTTGAAAAATGTTTGCTTGTAGCGTATGAATGGTTTTGGCTTAACCAATATTATTGCTTTGGGAGGGTTTCAAATACTGAGCCATGGTTCATTCTCTTGTTGTTATTGTTGTTGCCAAAACCCCTACATCAGTTGACAGGAGACTTGCGGGATGGAACGGTTTGGTTACGAATCACGATACTAAGCTAAGAGTAAGGGAGACTTTTTTTTTCAAAGCGACAATAATTATTAAACTGGCGGTGATGGAAACAGTATTTTGTCTATATCTAACTTACAGCGAGTGAGCTTTATGCTGACAGTGACTGTTTTCTTTCGGCCGCAATTTCCAGATGCAAAAGAAACAAGACAAGTACTACCGATTGCAGATTATGGCAAAACTTCACCAGAAAGTCAATGTCAAGAACCTGGAACCAGTCCCAGCAGTCAAGTCAAAAACTACTAGGGAAACAAACACCAAAAAGAAAGACGATTTCAAGCGCTACCGTTTGACTGTTCAACTCACACCACACGAGATGGCGTGTCTGCATTTTGACGAACTGAAGAAGAGCTACTTGTCTGACGAATGCATGGTGAGAGTAAAGCTCTTTTTCAGTTTTTGGGATTAACACCAGTCAAAAATTGTATGCAATCAAATACTGTATCCCACATTGTTTTGCCTTTTATGTATATAGTTTTCTTATGCAACGTCAAAGATTCATCTTGACTAAGTCAAAGGAAATTCCAGCAACCAGATTCTGAACAACACGACTGGAAAGGGGTCTTATTTTTTTTTTTTTGGAAGATCGCTGTTCCCGGCATTAGCAAGTCTCTTTTGTTGTTGCTGTTGTTGCTTTTGTTTTTCTTCTGTTTCTTTTTGTTCTCTGCCATCCTCCTTCGGCTTCATCATGTAGCCCTCAAAAGGGCTGACTATACCGGCGCCTAAAGAGACAGTAAGGAGTAGAGGAAAAGACAAAGAATTTCTACAGGTGTTGGTTTGAGGGAACAGCCCGTCGGCATACAGTGGAAATATAAATTTATGTTGTCAGACACCATTTGCAGCGTCAGGAAAATATACTTATTGATTGATGTTGTGGAACGTATGTGAGTATGTGACGGGCCATGGGATCTTTGCACCGAGTGTCATTTCTGGCTCAACGTTTTGTTTCTGATGCTGGCCAGATCTTTATGTATTCCACCTGAAACTGGGTAGTTAGGAAGGAGTACCAAATGGGGTACACAGCTCTGGTCGGGCACTTATTAAAATTTCATCTTCTGGGTGTTAATCTTCGAGCCGCACACTGGCTAAAACATAAAAACATCTATCGAGAGGCTTAATCTTCGGAGAGATTAGTGGGCTCGTAAAGTGGTGTCCTCGAAATGTCCATGCTGTTTACCTCAGGAAAGGATACTTGTGTTGTTAACAACAGTTGTGAAATCTATTATTCTATATTATGGGTCAAGGGGTCTTCGTGTCCAACCTTTTTTTTTTTGGCACATTATCATTTATTTCTGATGCTGGCCAGGTGTCCATGTACTCCAACCTACGCCAGATACACTGTCGCTGTCTAGTGGCTGCTGCCTTTACTGGAAGCCTGTATGTAGTACCACAATTCATCGACCCCTCAGACATTGCTTTATTTGCAGAGGTTTTCAAAAACCCACTTCCGGTAGGTACCATTGACTTCCATTCCTATTCTAATTTTTCACTGTAAGACTCTGCCAACCAACTCGAGCAATCCTTACTCTGCTAACACGTCAGATGTCCATAGTAACCGACATAAGCAGGACTCAGGTAAACAACTACTGGACATTACTGTCTTTAAGTATCCATTGCCATTGCCATCTACATAACCGGCCTAGCTCTGATGTTCTGGAGATGTCGTGTTGACTGATATATTTTATAATCTTTGTCCCTTAACATTCAGGTGTCCACGTCATCTACCTAGCTCTGACGTCGTGCAGACTGGCATAATTATAAATTTCGTCCATTGACATACATGTGTTCATGGTCATAACCATCTAGCTGACCATGTAGTTCTGACGTCGAGCCGACTGATATATAATCTTTACCTCTTGACATTCAGGTGTCCATGGTCATAGGCATCTGGATGACGTACATAACTCTAATGCTGTGGGGACGTCGTGGTGACAGAGATGATGAAATCAAGGTAGAATAGATGAGATTGATACATACGAAAACGGATTTGTGGGAGGGGATGTCTGGTGGGAGGGTGGGGATACTCTCGTACAATGTATGGCATTGCTGCGACAGTAATATTGTTATGATGGTTCTGAAGATATTTGTGTGTTTAACTGTTTCACACAACATCCGAAAATGTTAGGTTTTGGTGGGGGCACAATATGTATATGGACCTATATCAAATTTTATGAAAATAAGCGGTGTAGGTTCAAAGTGCATTTTCTTTGCTCCTTGTAGAGCGTAATGATAATTATTGTCGTTCATAAAGGGGGGGGGGGGGGTTGGTGAAACATGAAATGTTGTTGTGGTTATTTAGGAACGAAATAATTACGCTAACTCCCCCCGCGCCTAAGAAAAAAAATCATCCCAAAATAAGTCAGTGATTTCAATGAAAACAGGAAAAAAAAATCAGATTTAGTTAAAACATTATTAATTGAATTCACTGTCAACTTTCGAATTTAGAGAGGAGTTACAGTGCTGGAAGACAACAAGCAGACATATACGTACGTCTACCAAGTGGGCGTGAGCACAGGTTGGGCTCCAGGGGCTGCCACTACCTCCAATGTCTACCTGTACATCAAAGGCTTCTGGAACCACAGTGACTATCACGCATTGTACGACACCTCCCGAAGACTGTTTGATGTAAGAAGGGCGGGCCAAACCCTCAGAGCTATCCATAGAAATACCCAGCCTTCCCTCCCCAATGTGCTCCATTCATAATTATTCTGGGAGCCCCCCCCCCCTCCTCTCCCCCCTTTCCATCCCATTCCCATCGCTCCCTTTGGTACGAGCGTGCGACACATAAGTATGTGTTTTCATGTGTAGGGAAGCGGCAACGGAAATGTCAAAAATCCATCAAGTAGTAACAACAAAGAGTGTTATTAATTGCCTTTCCGTACACATGGAAAGATCCTTTGTATTTCACTATTTTAAGGGGTTTTACCGTTCCGTTTTCCGTACACATTAAAAAACAACAATTTAAGACCAGTGAATGTTCATGATAAAACCTTGATGTTCTAAACCTTCAAATGCTGAACAACTGATTTTGATATAGTCCTGCCCACAGCTTATTTGTTTAAAGAAAAACAAATACTTCCACCTCCCAACCCCACCCCATTTTTATGTGTATGTGTGTAAATTTCATTACCATAATTGAAAAGCATACGCAATTTATGGCTTGGCCTCTTCCTAGCAACCTCTCAATTACTATGAGGCGCTCTAGGGAAATGGTCCACATTGTCAATATTTTTTTCAAAATTAAGTTAAGGGTATATCGTGAAAGCACAAACCGTCATGAGAAGAATGCACTTTATTTCATGTAAAAATATTGAAACTTGACCAAGTTATGACTATTTCAAGGTGGTAAGGTAGAAAATGTCACGTTTGAGAAAAAATGAAAAAAAATTATAGGCTGAATTATATGCCCGGACATAAAGGAAAACCTTGTTTAGCTCAATATTTCAGTTTTGTGGCTTTTCCTGACTTAGAATTACATGTATAACTTTGTGAGTTAGCCTATGTAGATTCAATTCTTCAACTGAAACTCATTTAAAAATAGAATGTTGAACACCAGCTGACATGTTTCAGACATATACCACAGGATGCTGGAGTGATAACCGAATGATATGACTTTACCGTGAACAGGTTATTAAAGTTGGTTCACGCAGTTGTCTCGCCCCATGAGTTATCTGCTTTTCATGGATATGACTCTGAGCAAGAGGATTAACAAATATGGACGACCCTCAGGGCAATTAAAAACAAAATGTACCCATGAAAAGTTGTTGTTTTTTTCTTTTGTGTTTTCACCACAAAAATGCCCCTTTCCACATGGAAACAAAATAATGGTCGCCCAGAGGATGAACCTCACTCATCCTACCTTAGTTACGCCACTACACTGCCCACGAATCTAGGTTTCACAAAACAAGACATTGAGAGATATGGGGTCAACTGGGCTTTTTTACTTTCAGTCAGGGGCGACCAACTGGTTCCTGCTGACTACGAAAGAGGACCTAGGCGATCTTCGGTCTGTGGTTGTTTGGACCGATTCCTCCGGTGGTCACCCATCATGGTGAGTGCATGGGCTTACTAGATCACTTTCAACATTTCGCTGTCCGGAACGTAGGCCATAACCTTTCCTACCTTTTAAGCCTAGGCGCCCACCGGCCGATTTTGAACACTCGACTAGTTGGGTGGTGACGTCACGACATGAATTCCAGTGAGATCAACAAGTTGGTTATTGCTCGAAGTCTCATTGGAACTAATCGTCGAGACGTCACCATTCGACCGATCGAATTCGGCCAGTAAGCCCCCAGGCTAAGTCTATGTTTATTTATTTATTTATTTTTTAATGACTGTGTGTTGTGTGGAGTGATTTCTCGGAGGGTCACCCGTCAATTTGAGTGAACTCAACGGATCAGCTTCAACATGTGCTGCCCCGAACTAATTAGTAGTTTTTCCTGTTGTCTTTGCTAAAAATGTTCATAACGGTTCATTTGGATGTAAAAAACAACAACAACAACAACCACAACAACCGTCCTATTTCTAGGAATTTTTGAAGATTCTGAGGTGCAAAATGTCCAGGTCAGAGGACCTCAGAAAATAAAGATCTTTCATTTGGGTGCTTTGAAGAATTTAAATGTTCGCTTTATCTCTTTTGAGACCTTACCAGTTCTATGTACATACATTTTTCATTTTAATTGGTCCTTTTTGTGGGTTAATTCATACCTTTCAAGCTGTGATGGCAAGGCGTCTCGTCAGTGGAGCGTGCAGGGCGCAAAAAGTGCCTTTGATATTGAACTGGCAAGACATAAAACTCTCAACTCCGACCACAATTATATACTTGATGTGTGACATTATTTTGCAGGTTTCTGAACAGTGTCTACGTGCAGAACATGCAAACCAACGAATCTTGGATGTTTCTATACAACAGCTGGATCAGTGCAACTTATGGCAGTGGTCAGTTACACGTAGAGATACCCGGAATTAAGGTGAATCAGCAATGACGATAGGTTTATATTGCAACAATATCAAGACCTATAGCAGAATGACTGTTTGTGCTGAGGCTAACATTTTTGTTTGCACAGTGTTTACTTTATATTTAGAGATAAGGATAGAAATAGGTTTTGCTTTAGTTTTAATGACAAATTTAGGGTTGCGATTAGATTTTTGTAAAGTTTTAGGGATGGAGTTAGGGTTAGAATTAGGTTCGTTAAAGTTTTAGGGATAGATTTAGGGTTTGGGATTAGATCATGCTTGAATTTTAGGGATAGGTTTAGGGTTACAATTAGGCTTCGCTGAAGTTTAGGGAGAGGCTTAGGGTTGCAATAAGGTTTTGCTAATTCTCAAACTTTTTAATTTTTTATTAGCTTTGGTCATATGGTAAAGTTTTCGTTGTTATACACAGTGAATCAAAATCTATGACAGGTTTCCTCAATTCCTCCCCCATTTTCAAGCTTCAGTAGTTGAGAAGTCCTAGCCGTAATTCAGTCTGAAGCAACAGTATTTTTGTGCACTTTTACTTCCTAATCGCCAAACTAGTTTTGTCTTTTGTATTGGTACATAATTATTTCATTTGGTATCTAAGTACCGTGTGTAGAGTACATTCTATGTCAGTTTAGAGTTCTTCCTCCGACTGAGATTCCACCCCGGTTCCTCCATTTGGAGCCAAGAACCTTCCCTTCGTGAATCACTGATTTAGAGTGGACCCTCTCCCAAAAGATACACACACAAAAAAAGTCTCTCTATTTCTCTGTCTCACATAGGAAAAAGACTACGCCAAGATTGATTTTCACCCTCTCTCTCTCTCTGTCTTTCTCTCTCTTGTAGGAAAAGGACTACACCAAGAAATGGAAACTGCAGGTCCGAAACAAAGGTGTCAATGATATCAGAAATGAGCACCTGTGGATTAGTATTATTGCCAAGACCCCCTACAACAAATTCACAAGGGTAATGATTTCAAATTTTGGTACGGATTCGGGAATTAAGCAATAGTAAAGTGCTCAAAATGACTGTGGATAGCTCAAGATGGCCCGTTATCATGCCGACGCGCCGTTAAACCCAACTCAAAATTCCAACACTCCAGACTCGATTTATGTTGGTGGCAGGAGGCGGGGGGGGGGGGGGGGAGGGAGTCGGGGAGGAGAGTGATTTGGTCCATTCGCCCAGTGCATCAGCTGGTATTTTGTGAAGATATTTCTTATCTGTAAGGACCAATCGTATAACCTGGAAAACTGAAGTAACGAAATTAAGAATTAAAGCCACATATAATTATGGTCAAGTGAATTAATATATGAATAAATACACAATTTGAAAAATCCACGCTTAACTAAATAAACAAACACATAATTTGAAAAAGTCATGCTTAAATAGAGAAATAAATGCATAATTTGAAAAATGCATGCTTAAATAAACAAATGAATAAATAAATATATAAATAATAAATAAATCAATAATCAAATGAGTAAAATAAATCCTCGAATAAATGCTATAGGTAGAATGTGCATATTTCACTTTACTTCCGGGTCCGCCATGTTGTTTGGCTAGACTTTTCCACAACAATGGAGGAATGCAGTGTAGAAGACGCTAAAGTAAGCCATTTGGATCCAGTCAGTCGGGCCAGGTACGAAGAAAAAATTGCAAAAGTAAAAGGACTCGATCCTTATAGCATCCCTGACACCAGCTGGACCCAGAAAGACTTTCTGGCGGTCACATTTCCAGACATTGTGGCCTATCTAGTGTGCACTTGTATCACCTACAATAATGGGGGAATTCCCCCAACCTATCTGTGGCAGCTCAGTTTTGCCTTGTCATTTTAACATAAAATTTTATCAAATTAAATTACACTGTATCATTAAGCAACAGTAATCTGAAAGGACAACATGTTGAACTCGTTTAAAATGGATGAAATCAGGCCTACTTGATCTAGGATCTTGATCAGTGCAGTTCAGAAGGAATTTACTGAATCTGCTTACTTCCAGAAAACACACTAACAAGTAGGATGTTCTTAATGATTCAACTTGAAAGAAATTCACAACTAACCCATTTCCAAAACCTACTACCGAACTGCCTGGTCCTAACCGTTAATTCTGTCAGACACCTACCTTCACTCGGATATAATATATTGCTCTAGAGCCCTAGGCTAGATCTATCTGGCCTGCAATATCGTGCAATACATGTAGCCTTTGGAGATCTAGATCTAGCTCTCCTGCGACGAAAATAACAGGCTTAGTTTTATCACATTATTCAATTAAGATGTAAAAGGATGATTACCTGAGACGAAGTGCTCGGCACAAACAAAATGGTGCGGCTTCAGAGTTTTGGAGTCAATTCCCTTTCTGTTCACAGCCTTCAACCACAGACGACGTCGACGTTCCGTTAATTCTTTCACTTCCTTTCCCTCCTTAACACGGACGCTAGGGAATCTGAACATCTTACAGCCACGTACCCTTTCCACCCTTGTTACTGCAACCAATAACGATGCATTTTGCTATGATAGTAACTGTTTTAATATCCAAGTGGAATTCGTCACGCCTCGCACTCACTTGAATCGACTCCACTGGCCAAACAACATGGCGGAAAACCAAAACGAAAGCACTCTGTGACGTCATGCGCATTCTACCTATACACATAATGGAATAGATAAATAATAAATTCAAATAAATGTTTACCTGTAAATAAAAAGGGAAGAAAGAAACAAAAATAAATAAATAAATAAATAAATAAATAAATAAATAAATGTCAAGTACTATTATATGAAACCAGCATCTTAATTTGCAAATGAAGTAAGTTTTCCACAAATGTTGACCAGGTACGCCGTCTGACCACTGCACTGACCATGCTCCAGTCATTGATGATGTTGAATCTCCTGTTCTTTGGCATGCGAGACAAGAATAACCCGGGTCAGTTTGTAGAGCTGTTGGACCAGAAAATTCACGTCGTCAGCATTATCATTGGGATACAGTGTTCCTTCATAATGACCGCACTCGGGCTGGGCATAGGATTTTTGTTCAACAGGTCGGGTATCTCTTCCTTCTCTCTGTCTGTCTGTCTGTTTGTTTGTTGTTGTTTTCTATCAGTATTATTTGTCCATCCACCCATAGCTATCCATCGATGTACCCATTCGTCGATTTGTCATTCGTCCTTCCCTCTTCCCATCCACACATATATAATAAAATATCCATCCGTCCATCCATCCATCCATCCACTCACCCACCCATCCATCCATCCATCCATCCATCCATCCAACCGTGCATCCACACATTCAACCGTACACCCTCCCTTACCTCCATCCATCCATCCATCCATTTATCCATCCATCCGACCGTCCCTCCCTCCCTCCCTCCATCCATTAAGTTACTCATCTATCCAACCATTAATTGGTTATTTATCCATCCATTCATCCCTCCATCTACCTGTACTTCCACCCACCGATCTATCCAGCCGTACATCCACCCCCCTCCATCCATAAGTAGGCTACATCCATCCATCCTCTCACCTATCCGTTAATTTACTAATCTGTCCAACCATCCGCTGGTTACTTATCCATCCATCCATCCATTCATTCATCCATCCATCCATCCATCTCAACATGAATACTGACACGCGTATCACCTCACCTACTACCAACCCGTCATTTACAGGGCTGTCAGAGTTCCGCGGATACGCGAAAATCCGGGATTGAGAAAGGTCCGGTCATCCGCGTTGAAATGTCAGTTTCTTTGCTATCCAGCTACAGCCAGGTACATTGTATCGTGAACAGAACTGTAATCAAGGGATTTTAAAATAACCCGTTCGTCTACAAAACTGCAAGAATTTTTCAAGTCAAACGGGGAAGTTGTTTGTTTTTACATACTCATGCCATAAGATAAAGTCATAGGCATTGGACAGAAGTCGATCGCGCTTGCGTGAACAGCAAGTTGCTAGGCCGAGTTCAGGGGTTGGCTTCATTATCCACTGACAGCCCTGCATTTATCTAGAGTACGTCTCTATGTCTCCTGTTGAACCCCATTCATAGTCTGCGTTTTCACTCTATGGCACCTAGATACTAATCTGATATATCATCATTCTTGTCCGCATTCTGGTATCTTATAGAGTGTCTCCACGGCCCGGGATGAACACAGGGGTAGAGCTAAAGTTTGATAAAAACTCACTGGAGACTCGGTTAAAGGATGAACTTGACAATGGGCGCCAGGATGTCTTAGTCTTTGATACGGCCAATTCCAACTTCTTCTCTCGCTTCATGTCAACGCCTAAGGAATTGGTGGATTCGAGGACGCAGCGCCTAATGTTGTTGCCTCAACATTCGATTACTTCAAGAAATGCCAGTACGGACAGGCGACTGTTGTCAGCGATAAGCGTGGGCATCGGTGAAGCCAAAAACAGCCTCAAGAGGCTGGTTGAAAGTGAACCAGACAATGTCAATAATAATTCCAGTGAGGGCTCTTCAGGTAAATAATGATGGTTGTCGAGTAAACCTTTTATTTAACCTTACCATTGTCAAGCCTTTTTTAGCGGCAAGAGATAATACTATCAATTTGGCATTCGGAGCTTACATAGAGCTGCAAATCCCGACTAAGTATAAATTTTCGAAAAGCTGATTTCTTTGGCACTAGCAGTACAAGGTTGAAAAATCAGCACATTTAATTGGACTCGTTGGCACGCTGACTCGGGAAATACACAGACGTGATTTTTATAGTCGAGTTTGATCATCATTGTGAAAATTAAGATGCAGAACGAAATTTCCAGTCATACTTTTTAATTCTACTCAAAGAGAATGCGCCTCCTTTTTCCGGCACAAAATGTCGGAAGTCCTTCTTCTTTTCAATTCAGTAGTGGCTCGAAATCAACAAAAATGTAAAAAATATAGACAACTTCATGGCCCTTTAAGATGTGCCCACGTACAACTTTACGTCTTTCTGTGCGTAATAATTATGATATGTTGTAGAATTTAAGGCCCAGCGGTTAAAAAGCCTGTCATGATTACATTGGAGGCCTTTCTTCCTTGATAATATGATGAAGACAGTAATAGAGTTCATGCATAAAAACTGAGCACAACAATTTGTCTATATTGGCCTCATTATCACAAACCATCATGGCCCCAATTATTTTTTTATTTGACAGAGATTGTAAGGGCAGTTTAAAAAAGTGGAGCTGGGCTAACTAGAGATCTAGAATAATAGCTCCTTTTCATCTTTTTGTTTTGTTTTGTTTTGTTAGTGGAACAAGAGAATGAAAAGATCGCTGAAGCACCTGAGAAGACTAAGGAAGAGGGACCTGCACCCGAGCCCGCCCCGACAGAAGCAAAACCGTTCATGTAAGGGGGGTGCCTTTGTCTGGTGAAGCTGGGTTCTCGTGTATGCGGAACGGAAACGTCAAAGAGCTTTCAAGTAGGGAAATAAAAAGAATGTTTCCGCATGCCGTTTCCGTACACATGGAAACACTCTTTCATCTTATTATATGGGGGATGTTTTACCGTTTCCGTACACATGAGAACCCAGCGTGAGTTTTTCTTGCTACGGCTTTGATCCACTCGAGATTATAAAAATTGCCCTCGTCTTAACAATTCATTATTTTGTCTACGGCGCGGCTGCGGGTGGTTGGTGGGCGCCTCTGGTAGGATCTCCTCATGCCATATCGTTCTTTTATATTGTCTTTCATCTTGCTTTTCCATGGCACTATGTGATCGTTATCGTGTCGACGTGCTTTCTCCAAACTCAAACTCCGGAGTGGCTGTTTGCTCCGTCGCGTGACAAAATTGTGCTATATTCCAGTGATTTTCTTTTTTAAATTTTAGTGTACATACTATTATATTAAAAACGCCAAACTGGTATCTAGTGTTTCTTCCTTAGGTTGCCCTGGTGGTTCATTTACGTGACTTGGTCCCTTCTGGTCGCCTACAATTTATTCCTGGCCTATTACCTCATGCTGCACGGTTTGAGCCTTGGCTACGAGAATAGTGCGGACTGGTTCCTTGCCTTCTTCACGGGCTTCCTGACAGATGCCTTCATCACTCAGCCCATCAAAGTCTTGTTCATGGCCTTTCTGCTGGTGCTAGTCTTTGAGCATAAGCACACCCTGAAAGAACAGGCTCCTCTAACTAAACTAAGTCAGTGTGGTGTCATTTTGGTCTCAGACAAAGTCAGTGTGCTGTTTTGGTCAAACTAAGTCAGTGTGCTGTTATTGTCAAACACAGTCAGTGTGCTGTTATTGTCAAATAGTCAGTGTGATGCTATGTCAAACAAAGTCAGTGTGCTGTTATTATCAAACTGGGCGAATGTGCTGTTATTGTGGTCTCAAATAAACTGGGTTCTGTTATGTTATTTTTTGTCAAACTAAGTCAGTGTGCTTTTATTGTCAAACAAGGTCAAGATGAGGTTTCTGTGGTCTCAGTCAAAGCCAGTATGATATAACTGCAGTCTCAGTCAAACTAAGTTAGTGTGATGTTATGGTGGTCTCAGTCAAATTAACTCAGTGTGATGTTATTGTGGTCTCAAACAACTGAACTCAGCGTGATGTTATCGCGACCTGGGACAGCCTATGTCATCGTGATACTATGGTGGTGTCAGTCAACTAATTCAGTTTGATGTTATTGTGGTCTCGAACAAACTAACTCAGTGCAAGTGTGATATTTTTTTATGGTATCAGTCAAATTAATAAATGTACCATTAAAGCGGTCTAGGTCAAACTAAATCAGTGTTTTACTTACACTTCTAAGTGTAGCCAATACTCTCTTTGATTTACTCTTTGACATACTTTATTTACTCCGTGACGTATTCGATTTGCTTCTCAGCCTATCTGGTTCGCTCCTTAACGTATTCTCTGCATTGTTTCTGTGTATGCAGCTGACACTGTCCAGATAGTGCAAGAGAAGCAGACAGCGCAAAAACTCTATGGCAAGAGCCTGATTAAGAGGGATTGTAAGGCGCCGCTCAACGTAGCAGAGGCCAAAAGGATTCTGGAAAGACTATCGATTGAGTCGAAAGCGAGAAAGGTCAGCATTCTGAAGGATACCGAGCGATTTTGTTTCATGACGTATGGTATAGAGGATGAACATTTTTGTCCGCCCACAAATTGAGAAACGAAACGTCTGAAATAATTTATACTGCAAGATACCGAACGGTTTCGTTTCATGCATTCAGGATGAACATTTTGTCCGCCCACATGCTGAAGAAAAATAAAATGGCTAAAACATTCTGAGCGATAACGAACGGTTCGTTTTGTGCATTTAGGATTACTTTTTGTCCGCCCATAATTATGCTGAACAACAAGATGACTTAAACATATTGAGCGATACAGAACGATTTTGTTTCACGTATTCATGCTGAAAATTTTGTTCGCCTATTATACTGAAGGAAAAAAATGACTAAAACACACTGAGCGATGCAAAAGGGTTTCAATTCATGTAGATCTACAGTATTTAGGATGAACATTTTTGTCCGCCAACAAGCTGATGAACAAAATGTCCAAAACATTGTACACCACACTGAAAGATTTCCTTTGGTGTATTCAGGCTGAACATTTAGTCCGCCCACGTGCTGAAGAACAGATGTTTCCATCCTCCAGAATCTAAGAATGGAAAAAGAAATAATTTTGTAAATTATATTTTAACCCTTTGAAGTCATTTTTTCTATGTGTCAAGATGTTCCTAAAATCGCCATACCCCACCGTACCGATATTTGGAATTCCGGGAGTGCCACTAGTAGCTTTCAACAAAATGTTTATCATAATACCACCCACAATATTACAGGGAGACGTCAGTTAAGATAGTTGGGTTTTTTTTTTTTTTTAGATTTCAGTGGCGATTGAGCAAATTTTATTGGATTTTTCACATTTTCCTCTCAGAAATGGAGGCCCAGACTTGAAATATTTCTTGATTAAAGTGGCTTAACAGCAGGTACAACTGTTTGTAAATTAAAAAGGCTGTAGATACAGATGTTTAGAAATGGAAAGGCCAAAGGAACAAAAATAAAAATTATAAAATTTATGATGAAACAGTGGACTCTCGGATTGAGACAGCGCATGCCCAGCTGCTGTAAGTTGTTTTCTATAATCACATATCTTGATAGTGTTTCGTTCAGTTCCTTTTTTTTTTTTTCAGATGATGAGAGATCTATTCACCTACAGCATCTTTGTCATAGCCGTTTTTATAGTGTCTGTGAGTCACCTCAACGTTGAGCAACGATTTCTGCAAAATCAGTTTGTTCAGAACGTCTTCTTGGGTGTTCGCGTGCCGTCATACGAAGTAAGCTCAAAGATTTTCGTTCATCATTTTTCTGTGCCGTTTCTGCGAAAAAGTTTGGGTACCCCTGCTTTATGGCGTCATGTAGGCCTGCAGTTTTGGAGCTCATATTTTTTTCTTTTTTACATGCCCTCCATTGAACGCCCACTTCTAGTGATTTTTACATAATAATTACTTAATATTTTTGTATTCTGTATTAGGTATTTGTAATTCCATTTGAGAAATTTGCCTAAGTGTCATTGCAGCCCAGTTACAACATATGCATAATACATATTATTTGCTTGATATCCAGCACTCACATAGCTAAGATAATTATGTCAATGGCTGTACAACTAAAACTTTGTAGAACTGGTGTCATAATATTTTTTTTAATGAATTTGTTTATTCACAGGGAGATGCAGAGATGGATCTTTTGAGCGAAGTAAGTACAGAACTCGTTTACCATCGGAACCATCATGTGTGTACCATTACCATCATTATCATCATCGCCACTGCTACTGACTGCCTCTGCGGCCCTCGATTTGAGGGCATGAAAAGAAAACGCAATATGTTTTCTCTGTAACTGCAGCACTTACTGCTTTCAAAACTGGCATGAACATTTCAAATCACTGGAAGTTCTATATATGCCGCCTTTAAAATTTAGCTTAACGAAAACTTTCATTGTTTTATTTAGTTAGTTAATTATTTTTTTTTTAGAAACCTTTTACTTCGATACTTCATTGTCCAGGTTTTTTTGTTTTTTTTACATTAAAATCAGTTACAGTCACTACCGCAATGCTCACATCACGAGACGGCAGTTGTGCGAAGGGCCTATTTTTACAGGGAGTGGCAAAAAAAAAACCAACTGTTTATTTGAAAGTACGGTGCATGTAATTCTTATCTAGTTCTTCATTTGAATGCAGTCACATAGACTCCAGTCAGTGGCGCTCCATTCTGCTCCGTGGTTGACATGTTGCTTCTGTAAAGCGCATAGAGCATTGTACATGGATATGCGCTATATAAATGCCATCCATTATTATCCATTATTATCTCTTAGAGGTAGAACCCATATCATATATATATATCATGATGTTTAACAGGAATTTAAAATCCTCCCTGAAATAAAAGCAAGTGGTTGGTGGGAGCTTCTGGTAGGTCTCTTGTAGTGCTATCGTTCTGTTATGTTCTGTCTATCGTCTTGGCCTTTTCCCAGCACAATGTGTGTCACAAATCCCAGACTGGGAGATGTAATAGTTTAAGACAGGACAACAATCACGAACAACCAAGTTTAACACTTAACAGAACAACCCATCAGACTCACACATTTATTAAACATAAGTACACAGATAATAGCGCAATTACATACATTATATTATTGCAATGAACTGCCGTACAACGGCCTTATTCTCACACACACTCTCCCTCGGATCCACAATCCGGTAGTTACTCCTAAAGGCACTTCGGCCCCAGCCTCTCCCCTCAGGGTCTTAATAGCACATTAATAATTCACTGACACCGCAGTCTCTCAATATCACCTTCCTATTGTCATACACCTTAGCACTCCCCTAGCACCTCAGCAGGGCAATAACACATTATCATTTCAATAGACATCATTTCAATAGACATTATTATTTCACCAGTACATTATTAGTTCACTAGTCCCTCAACATGGCAATAGTGCATTATCACATTCACGCTCATATCTACGTCCCTGTCCGTGGCCTGACTGCCACGACTTTATGTGCCTCTACTGTCCTGCACTGACAGCCTCACTTCTGGCCTATGTGTGGCCTCCGGCCCTATGCTGGCCTATCCCCTGTGCTCATCGAGGTGGCTCTGCGGCCCGTCCTCGACACCTACAAGAATAACATTACATTGGTATAATACCCTACCATTTCTATTCACTCCACCTCTCCTTACAACCCATGAAGCGTACACACACTAGTTCACCTTTCACTCACCACACATCTTACGGTAACACACTTCCATCGGAGTACACACTACTCACTCGCGCTACAAATCCATGAACTCACTTTCATCTATCGCTCATGGCGCACATTGCTATATCCAATATCAAGGACTTCCACATTCCTCACATATACTTATTTACATCATGGTAATAGACGAATATAATATAATACATCAATCATAATAATCAATCAACGTTCTACGTACCAGTCATCACTGGAAAGACTCTCTCACTAGTCTTCTCGACTGCTCCCCTTATGTCCGCCCGATGGGCTCTTATTCACAGGTCCGTTCCGTAGGGCCTTCTAACTTGCAGTGATAGTAATACAGCGCTTTCGCCTCATTCAGACCCCCCCCCCCCCTACTCACAACAGCACGCTTAACTTGCTTGCCTACCGTGAGCCCTTCTTACTCTACACCCGCTCTGTAGCAATCCCCTTAATTGCACTCACTCCACTCGTGACATCATCCCCCACCCCAAAAAAATTAATGCAATTAATTTCAAATCGCATCAAGATGACTGTCAACGAGTGAGCGTGAGCAATACCTACACTAAAAAAAACTGACCTAGCAGCTCCCCTAGTATATAAAATACCGAAATCAGGGGAAAATATGGGGATCAATATGGCCTGCAATATGCATATATGTGTCACATCATGAATAGCTAACTAAACACAATATCTAATACAGAATCAAAAGCCAATCAACCTATCAACCATTCTTCATATCATATTTATAATGTCAATATTTTAAAGTCGACTCATTCACACAGATCCTGTCAATGTTCCTGTCCTCCGATGTATAAGCTCCTGGAATCTTCCCCTAGGCTCGACTAAGGTAGTCGGCGATATGATTGCTGGTTCCTGGAATTGGTTGAATAACGAAGGTATACGGCTGCAAAGCCAATGCCCATCTAGACAAGCGTGGGCTGGACGAACGATTCTTCGACAAAAATGTCAGTGGCTTGTGGTCTGTCTGGATACAAAATTCTCGTCCCATGAGATAACGTCCCAATTTCTGGACGGACCACACAATGGCAAGACACTCACGCTCTATCACAGAATACTTTCTTTCTCTCTGCAATAACTTCCTACTGACATAACATACAGGATGGAGACATTCGTTCTTCTCCTGTAGAAGACAAGCGCCGACACCAGAGTCCGACGCATCCGTTCTGAGGATAAAATTAGATCGAAAATCGGGTAATATCAGAATGGGTGACGATGATAATGCTGTCACCAAATTATCAAATGATGTCTGACATTCAGACGTCCACTGGACCTTATCGGGTTGTCCCTTCTTAGTAAGGTCAGTAAGAGAAGATGACAAGGAGGAAAAATTTGGAATGAACTTTCTGTAATAATTTAAAATTCCCACTAAGCTTCTGACTTGTTTCTTTGTTTTAGGGATTTGCAACCCTACTAACTTGTCAATTTTTGTTTCTTCAGGTCTCTGAACACCTCTACCCACAATATGTCCTAAGAATACTATCTCTGGACATGCCAAATCCATCTTTGCGGGTTTAGCAGTTAACCCAAAATGACGTAATCGTTGAAAAATTACTGTTAGTGTCTGAATATGATCAGACCATGTCGACGTATGGCATGCTATATCGTCAAAGAATGACACGACATTAGGTATGTCCTTCAACACTAGTATGAGAATACCGATACTCTGGTCTCTCATGAACCCTCTGCAGCATATCAACGTGGAAAACCTTTACTGATCCATCAATGTGGATAGCGTAATCTAACTTCGAAACAACTTGCTCAATAACATAAGGACCTTTCCATGTCATCAATAACTTATTATGGTCCGTAGGTAACAACAATAGGACCTTGTCTCCTGGCTTAAAAATTCTCAGTTTGGACCCTCTATCTTTATAGGTCTTTGCTCTTGCTGAAGCGATACTAGACGCTTCTTCTGCTATAGTGCGCGCTGAAGATAATCTTTCTCTTAAATCAACAAGGTCAATCGAAACCTTTTTAAGCGGTTCCGAAACCGTGGGGATCTTTTGAAGAGGAGCCTGGGGTGTACGACCCTTATGCGTCGTCTTTTGGCACGCACTGCACGTCTTACAATAGACTTGCACATCTCTGTGGATCGATGGCCAGTAAAAATTTTTAAGAACCCTTTCTTTGGTTCTAGCTATCCCCATATGACCCGCTAATGGGACATCATGTGCCAGATGCAATACTGTTGCGATCAGCAACGCTGGCACAACGACCTGCTTTAAAATGGAGGACACCGTTACATACTTACGGAATAGAATGCCCGCCTGAACAATAAAGGAGGACGACCCGTTCTTATATCTCCTCGTTTTCTCGGTTGGCGCTTCCCCAAAACATGGGTTTAATGATGGATCCTCCCTTTGTAATCTCGCCAAGCGCTCTGGCGTGATATCTAGGTTGACCGCTGGCGTCGCCAAAGGTCTAATCTTATCTTTATCAGCTACCCGTCGACGTGTTTCGACCGCGGCGCAAAAGTCAATACCTTTTGATTGCGACCATGCTTGCACGTTCTCATCGGAAGGGGAAACTACCCGTGATACATTCCCAATGATGAGCTGGGCGCCTGGAAAACAACCAACGACTGCTTCGACTTCCCCGCTAAGGAAAGGTGTATCTATCATTATTCTTGCCATGGGTAATTTCTCAATGGCCCCCGAAAATTGGATGCACGGGACAGTCTCACCTGTAAGCTGTGAATCCCGAATGCAGTCTCTATGCACTCCCACAACGGTAGATCCTGTATCTCGTAAAACCGAGACCGGTTCGTCACCAACAAACCCCGGATAAACCCTAAGACCACCTCCTGTATGACATGAATTTATAACGGGGATCTTTCTCCCACAAGGTAAAACACCGGAAGATAATAACTTCTCACAACTGGGACACTTAGAATACTGTCCGCCTCCGTTGTCCGATGTAACACACGCAGCCGCATGATGAAATTTATTTGGGGAACATGGACTGGAGTTACTGTCCACGTTCGCCGCTATCCTACCCGCAGGGCAATTCACGCTGATGTGATCTGCTCTACCGCAGTTCCAACACTTCGCGGCCCTACACTCGCGTGAAAAGTGACCCACGCGTCCGCAAGTCCAACACTCCACTCCCTGTGCTGCACTAGGCCTGGGTCCCCGTGACCCATCGCGACCGGAACTAGAGTCCCTATGCCGTCGGTCATCGGCAAAGGTCACAAATCGCCCCCGGCCATTACCGCGACCTAGCCCTCCTGCTCGGTCAAACTTACCGGATCCATATGCCGGTGATTGGTGATAGCCCCTACGCTGCCCCTGGGCTTGCCCGCTATAGGCACCACGCTGACGCGACCTGTCCCTAAGTCCTGCCGGCGACCCTTCGACAACGGCGACGTACCCAGCATCTTGGACGTACGCCCTGGCGACTGGTTTGGACGGATGTGCCGTACGGTATGCCTCCGCCAACTTAGACGCCTCCTGCACCGTCGCGGGTTCGTTCTCTTTCAGGAAAGCCACCAGATCTTTGTGGCACGACGCGTACAGCTGGTCACGGATCATTAAGTCTTTCAGTTTAGCAAAATCCGCGCCCACATGCGCCAAGTCTACCCAGTTCGCGAAATACTCCGTTAGTCTCGCGACGAAGGCAGCAAAGTCCTCCCTGGTATCTGCACGTGCTCGCCTAAACTGCTCCCGGAAATATTCCTCGGTACGCGCAAATCGGCGAAGCAGCAAAGCCTTCAGCTTATCGTAATCTTGCACGTCTTCGCGCTGTAGCTCTTTAAAGTAGGTTAACGCTCGCCCCTGCAATAGAGACGCCAGGTACGTGGCCCATAATTCCTTATTTTCCCCCCATTGCAATTGTGCGTTCAGTTCGAACCTGTAAAGGAAGGCGTCTATGTCGTCCTTCCGGTCGTCGAACGTAGGGAGCTTAATCCTAACGCCACCTTTATTGTGTACCTGCCGCTCAACTGTTTCCGTTGGCGTATTCTTTTTGATTTCCAACTCCGCGATTCTCATTCGCGTCTCTCTCTCCTGTTGGTTATCCCTAGCTTCTATCTCCCTTAACTTTATCTCCTGCTCCCGTTCTTGAGCTTCTATCTCCTTTAACTTAAACTCCCTCTCCTGCTCCTGAGCCTTAGCCTCTCTTTCCTTTTCCTGAGCCTCTTTTTCCTGCTCTCTCTGTCGCTCTTGAGCCTCTTTTTCTCGCTCTCTATCCTTAGCACGCTCATCGCGCAAATCCGCCTGCTGTTCTTTAATCCAGCCGCGTAGCTCTTCTCCCTCCAGGCCAAGTTCCTTACCCAACTTCATTAGTTGTTGGAGTTCCGCC
Organism: Onchidella celtica; assembly: GCA_963931925.1. Classification (NCBI taxonomy): domain Eukaryota; kingdom Metazoa; phylum Mollusca; class Gastropoda; order Systellommatophora; family Onchidiidae; genus Onchidella; species Onchidella celtica. The sequence goes on from OZ007572.1 coordinate 37,636,708, forward strand.
ATTTCACAGATTTATGGTTATGGTATGTATTAAAAAAAAACGGCTAACCTGTCGGTATGATATCTAATGATACGACCAGAGACCTGAGATCACACCAGATATAACAATACCCAGTTGTCTCAAATACAATTCAGAAATTTATCTTTACAGCATAACTAATTCTATATCTACAAAATGTATAGCACTATTAATTATAAAAAAAAAATAGAAACGACAAGAATGAAGAAATTCAGTAGAAAGACCACAAGTACGTCAAGGACAACGAACCAGACTAGGACAAAGCTTCTACAAAAGAAAATATAATGGAAAAAAATGCAACCTAACTACGCCGATTATACTACACGGTACAAACAAGAACAGAGTCTGAAAAAAAAGAACGTATCTACAGATAGGGAGGAGAAGGACAAGAGAAACGTCTTCCTAAAACAACGAGGAAGATAGAACGCTACAATCTAAACAAAAATACAGGTCCCTACAGAACTGTTCGCTGTGATGAATGAAGTTCCAAATTTAGCCCACCTCCCGAAGAGGACAAACTACGCTCACCACAGCAAACCCGCGCCACCGCCCGTATAATCAATTACAACGAAAACAGCAAAAACAGGGAAACAGACAGATGAAAAGACAGCCCTTAATCCAGGGTACAAAATTTTTGACTTTTACTTAACTTTCAATTTTTGAGTTTAACTCCTCCCCTTAATCGGAGCTCTGGCCGCTTGACTCCTCAGGCTGGCACACACACTCTGCAGAAATTTAAGTACACATTAATACATATTCATCAAAATACATGCATCAATACATATTATTATTCATAAACATACATAAATCATACCATCATGAAATTTCCATTCATCCCACGAACAAGGACAACAGCACGACTTCCTAGCACAACAGAAAAACAACTAGATATAACGACTACACAATGTCAAAATGACCACAGGTAAACAGGACGAGCCCCCAATGTCACAAATCCCAGACTGGGAGATGTAATAGTTTAAGACAGGACAACAATCACGAACAACCAAGTTTAACACTTAACAGAACAACCCATCAGACTCACACATTTATTAAACATAAGTACACAGATAATAGCGCAATTACATACATTATATTATTGCAATGAACTGCCGTACAACGGCCTTATTCTCACACACACTCTCCCTCGGATCCACAATCCGGTAGTTACTCCTAAAGGCACTTCGGCCTCAGCCTCTCCCCTCAGGGTCTTAATAGCACATTAATAATTCACTGACACCGCAGTCTCTCAATATCACCTTCCTATTGTCATACACCTTAGCACTCCCCTAGCACCTCAGCAGGGCAATAACACATTATCATTTCAATAGACATTATCATTTCAATAGACATTATTATTTCACCAGTACATTATTAGTTCACTAGTCCCTCAACATGGCAATAGTGCATTATCACATTCACGCTCATATCTACGTCCCTGTCCGTGGCCTGACTGCCACGACTTTATGTGCCTCTACTGTCCTGCACTGACAGCCTCACTTCTGGCCTATGTGTGGCCTCCGGCCCTATGCTGGCCTATCCCCTGTGCTCATCGAGGTGGCTCTGCGGCCCGTCCTCGACACCTACAAGAATAACATTACATTGGTATAATACTCTACCATTTCTATTCACTCCACCTCTCCTTACAACCCATGAAGCGTACACACACTAGTTCACCTTTCACTCACCACACATCTTACGGTAACACACTTCCATCGGAGTACACACTACTCACTCGCGCTACAAATCCATGAACTCACTTTCATCTATCGCTCATGGCGCACATTGCTATATCCAATATCAAGGACTTCCACATTCCTCACATATACTTATTTACATCATGGTAATAGACGAATATAATATAATACATCAATCATAATAATCAATCAACGTTCTACGTACCAGTCATCACTGGAAAGACTCTCTCACTAGTCTTCTCGACTGCTCCCCTTATGTCCGCCCGATGGGCTCTTATTCACAGGTCCGTTCCGTAGGGCCTTCTAACTTGCAGTGATAGTAATACAGCGCTTTCGCCTCATTCAGACCCCCCCCCCCTACTCACAACAGCACGCTTAACTTGCTTGCCTACCGTGAGCCCTTCTTACTCTACACCCGCTCTGTAGCAATCCCCTTAATTGCACTCACTCCACTCGTGACAATGTGCCCCTTACCGTATCGACGGACTTTCTCCTCAGACAAACTCAAACTCTCAAATAATAACAGTAATTTAAAAAAGCCGTGATCGGAATTTCGCTGATTAACTCTCAACCGCCCCAAAATACACCGCCTTTACATTAAAAAGAAACCAAACTTGAAACTTACACAGCTGATTTAAAACGGTGAAACAAATTTCTAAAAATAAAACTTTTTTTTTTTTCTCATGAAATTTGTTTGGGTTGATAAAGTAGAAAATTTTCTATATATAGAACATTTGGCACCAGGCTACGTGTTTTAAGTGTTATGGAATACTCGGCACTTGAGGGTTAAAATATACTTCGAAATATTATGCAGATTTATTGGAGTCGTGGAAATGTAAGAATTTTAGCACAATTTGCTCTTATTCGATTAGGTGAAGCGCACGGAAGACATGTGGTCCTATCTAAAGACAACAGTTATGCCACACGTTGTGAAGGACGAGAATACTGCTCAAATCATGATCGATTACTACTTGATCGGACCCGCCCGCCTCAGACAAGTGCGAGTAAAGCCTGGAAATGGTAATGGAATGATGGAGTTGTAAACTAAGCTTGAATAGCCCTTGTTAGACTTGATATTATCAATCTATCTTTCAGTATACATTTCGGGGCCACGTGGTAAACACAATCGTAAATCGGTTTATACATATAAATATTTCTCTGGAGAAGCAAAAAATTTAATGACTTTTGGAAAATCAATCTTGATACTTGAGATATTTTTAAAAAACATTATGTAACCCTTAGTTTTCAGAATTTAAACCCCTAACTTGTAACATTAACCCGCGGGCTGTCAAGGGCCGCAAGAATGTCAAACATCTCATTCAAAAAAAAAAAAAAAGAGAAAATGGAGTTACGATAATTTACCTTGTAGCCCTCGATTTTAGGACATAGAGAATACGTTTTCTCAGTAACTGCGGCACTTATAGCTTTTTAAATTGGCATGAACATTTCAAATTACTTGAAGTTTGACAAGCCAGCCTTAAAAGTTAGCTTAACGAAAGCGTTCGTTGTTTTATTTATTTTGCTCATTTTTTTTCAGAAGATGTATTTCTTCGAACAGCTCATTGTCCAATCTTTTCATAATATTAAGTTTAATACAAATTATTTTGGTCACTGTTCCCTAAAACTGTAGTAATCGGTTTTGGCTGCTCTTCTTTTATTTTCGCACAATTGGTCTCAGAGTTTGATATTCAGTTATTTTTCGGCTTAGGAGTCTATAACCAAAATCACTCAATGTGGTTTTGAATATACACGTAGTTGTACATATAAAAATCGATTTTTCGAAAGTTGAGTTACTACAGTCTTAGGGAACTGACGATTTCATATGAATACAATCCTTGAAGCAATACAATACTACAGAGAGAATTACATGTAATGTCTGTAAAATTCTGACAGTTTTCTTTGACGATGACACAATAATTTATTCGTATGCTGCACAATCTTGACAGACAACTGTGAGAGACTACCCAGAGTTATGCAAAATTCCTTCAGCCCGGATATGTGTGGTGACGTCATTGATGGTCATCAAGAGACTCGTAATTTCAATCGTTCCTGGCAAGTGGAAGCAACTTCTTTTGAAGCCAAGGAGGATAACTTACATTTTATCTATAGAAGCCCAGCCAGTACACGCACACTGCCGTATGCAGGTAGTGTACTTTCCCTTTCTTGGCTATAGTCACTGTCGTCCAAACCTGAAAATTCATCTAGCTGACTCCGAAAAGACATCGAGACGAAAGAAATCACGCCGGCAGAAAGCTTATTTCTGCACCTGATAGCACGAAACAACGAAGAAACAGTACTGAGACATTGTTCGTTCAGATGTCAGGTCGGAGTCATGTTGTATGGATTTTCAGCCTGTGCGATGCCGTTGACCGCAGTCGGGTCAGCCTGGCCCAGCCCAGCTTAGCTAATCTTCTCTCAGAGAGATATTATGACATGGACTGTTAATAAGGCCTTTTCAGGGGAACACGAACCGAACAAATTAATAGAACAACAAAAATGATAATCTTGAAGACGGGTCTAACAGAGTGTGATGCTTATGTGTCATGTGTGTGGGTGAGTGTAGGTCAGAGATAGAGAGAGAGAGAGATGAGACAGAGAGAGAGAGAGAGAGAGAGAGAGAGAGAGAGAGAGAGAGAGAGAGAGAGAGAGAGAGAGAGAGAGCAAAGTAGCTTGATTTTAGGGGGGGGGGGTAATTTTAGGTAGGAGGTTCTTAAAAAGGGGGCGGGGAGCTCAGGTGGAGTCGTCAAGCAAGAAAAGATTGAACGCCCCTGAAATAAGTGCACATGTTAAATCACTGATATTCCACTGGAACCAGCAATGCTACACATCCCGGAGGAGACAATATCGTGCTTCAGAGACGGGGAGATCATCAGTGATTTGGCGCATGTCTTGAATGTTTATGTAGGTGTACGTGGTTCACTTCCCGGAGGAGGTTGTATCGTGCCTCTGGGGTGGGAGATCAGTAACTTAACGCTATAGTAAACTATGGTATGTCTGTGTAGGTGTACACGGTACATATCCCGGAGGAAGCTATATGGTAGGCCTACCTCTGGGACGGGAGATCAGTGACTGAACGCAGTAATATTGAACTTCTTTGTAGGCCTAGGTGTACACGGTACATATCCCGGGGGAGGCTATATCGTACCTCTGGGACGGGAGATCAGTGACTGAACGTTGTAATAATATTGAGTTTCTTTGTAGGTGTACACGGTACATATCCCGGGGGAGGCTATATCGTACCTCTGGGACGGGAGATCAGTGACTGAACGTTGTAATACATGTATTGAGTTTCTTTGTAGGTGTACACGGTACATATCCCGGGGGAGGCTATATCGTACCTCTGGGACGGGAGATCAGTGACTGAACGTTGTAATATTGAGTTTCTTTGTAGGTGTACATGGTACATATCCCGGAGGAGGCTATATCGCACCTCTGGGACGGGAGAGTTTACAAGCCAATATTTTACGTATGGATAAACTTGACCAAGGCCTTTGGATAGATCAGCTCACGAGGTAAATGCAAAAATTCCTTCTCTTGATTTTCTCCTACGTGCTTCAGGATTAATATTTTTCGCTTACTTTTCTTTTGCTCTTATTCAAACGTGAGTTTTCATTGCATTTCGAGTTGTTTTTGTCTGTGTAACTTTAGTATGTATATTTATCTTCATTCGGTATGGCTGGTTTTCTTTTCTATCCATTTTTAAAAAATATATATATAATATGCTAGCATAGATATTAGCGTTCACACACTTTCATGCTGTAGAACTGTTTGTTGTTTTAATTACTAGGTCAGCTTGTGATTCTTTATAAAACGCAAGGAAGCAAACTCAGAATCAAGCTACTGTCCAACAAATAAAAAATATTAGTTCTATTAAGTTCAGCGTGAAATATGAGCCCATGCACAGTTTCAAATAGTAATCCAACTGTCAGTTTTCGTGAAAATCGACCTTGATCCTGCACGTTCTAAAAACAGAAAACAGACGCACCTTAATATGTGGCCCAATATAGTCAGATGAATCATTAACTCGGATACGGTCATCAAATTACAATGTTATATCAGTTCATTTTGACATTCTATTTAATTCACGAAAGACAGTTTGTACATTCTTAGATTTGAATAGAACAGGCACTGAGGAATCATGAAGGGCCAAAAAATCAGTTTTGACTGAATTCCGCTTTGGCTAGTAAAATTTTAGCTTTCCCTTTCTCAGTCCTTGCGATTTTGTTACTGCTTTGTGAAAGAGTCACGTATGTATAAATTTCTTTTGTTCGTATTTCGCCTAGGTGTCTTTTCTTGGAATTCACTTTGTACAACCCAAGCTCCAGACTGTATACAAACGTCGTCCTGGCATTTGAGTTCTACGTCACTGGGGCAGTGGTCCCGTCCAAGTCGACTACATCAGCACAGCTACAAACAAGTCAAGATTCTAAATCTTCTTGGTTACTTTATTCAGAAGTTAGTGCTTTGATTTAGGCCTGTCTTTTCATCTTCTGCGATATTAGTTGTGGTAACTGACGAAAAAATTAACACTGATTTGATAGTTATAATATTATAAAAGATCAACGACTTTACACACGTACACGTATAATTTGTATTTTCTGTTCACTTTGCCTCTCTGTAAAAGTAACTGAAGCATCTGTCTATCTATCTATCTATCTATCTATCTATCTATCTATCTATCTATCTATCTATCTATCTATCTATCTATCTATCTATCTATCTATCTATCTATCTATCTATCTATCTATCTATCTATCTATCTATCTATCTATCTATCTATCTATCTATCTATCTATCTATCTATCTATCTATCTATCTATCTATCTATCTATCTATCTATCTATCTATCTATCTATCTATCTATCTATCTATCTGTCTGTGTATCCATCTGTCTATCAGTCTGTCTGTCTGCCGGCTTGCCTGTCTATATTTCTCCCCCATCCGTCTATCTGCCTTCCAACATTGCTAAAACTATAATGAATAAAAAAAAAACAAAGAAGTCGCAACTTTTGGTATTGCATTCAATCGGCTATTAAATAAAAATTTCCATTTATGCAAGTACATGTAGTAATATGTCTTTTTCTTTCCTATAGCTTCTGACCGCGGTATGTATAGTATATTATACAGTGCTGGAGATCCAATCCATGTTGAACCTTGGGTTTAAAGCTTATTTCTCCGAGTTCTGGAATGTGATTGAGGTAAAGACAAAACTTTTAAGCTCTGCATCTCCAGTGTATTCATAAAAATGCCTGATAGCCAGCTACAGTCACACACACACACACACACACACATACATACACCCAAAAAATGCATTTATCACCTCCAGTGCTCTACCGGATTCATAGGAGGGGGACGAGTTTGGCGGGCAAAGGGGGCATTGCCCCATGTCCCGCGCCATGGGGAGGTGGGGGCGTTCTATATAAAAATATAATGACCCTGTTTAACTTTTTTGTGAAATTTGTTCAGTCAGCCATTGTAATCAATAGAAACCAAAGAGTACAATCATGTACCCAGCATCATAGCTATGGTCTTTGTCTGCATGTATGTACATATACATGTATTTGCTTCGAATATACAACTCATTTAACCTTTCTATGTAGGTATTATTTCCAAATATACATTGTAGGCCTACACGCAATGAACGGACTTTGAAAATGTAAATGTAAATTTGGTAATTTGCAGTGTATTGTAATTTCTGTATGGGGAGCTGTGCTTAATGAGCAGTTTGAAATGGGGGGAATGCGGGCCTACATAACCCATCTGGCCCTGGCCTCTTGCCAACTAATTTGTGGGGAAACGATTTGCAATGCGCGTTTATGATTATAAATAAAACAATGTTGTTGTTTTTTTGTTGAAAATAATGTACACGTATTTTGTTTTTAATTAATTTATTTATCTATTGATTTATTGCCTAATGAATATTAGAGGTAATGTACATAAAACGATAACATAAAACTAAAACGATATTCGGCAAAATTCACATGTAGATACATGTAAGAAACATATGATTGAAAGAATGATTGGTCGTAAAAAAAAAAAAATGCAAAAAGTCCACACTTGTAAGATTTTTTTCCACCCTTCGATACTGGGTTAATTATAACTGACCTCCCCCCCCCCCCCCCCTCACTAATTGTTTATGGTATTACATGTAGTTCCTTTTGTACGGCTCACTTTGCTATGGTGCAGGTCATCACATTGCTGGTCGGCTACTCAGTCGCCATCTTCTCCTGCCTGCGGATCATCGCCTATGAGAACACAATGTCCAAATTTCGCACCTTCGGCCATAGCTATTTCATTGACTTTGGATCAGTGTTCCACATGCAGTTCCTTCAGCACATCAGTTTTGGTCTGCTTGGAGCAATGGCCATCTTCAAACTGCTGAAAGTGACTATGTACGTAACTTGGGAGAGAAGTCTGTTTATATACAGTTGTATTTTTTTTTTGTAGTTTTTGTTTTAGAGGATGTTTTATCAAAATGGTAGTCCTTAATCCAGCTGGTATCCGATATCCCTGCGTCCATCCATGTAAAGAATACGGTAGTCACTCCAAGTCCTTAAACCATTCAACGATCATGCATTTGCTACATGTATTTTGCCTCATAAAAACAAAAAAAAAAACAAAAAATAACGACCTAAAAGAAAATGATGATTGTGAGGTACCGGCCGTTTTGAATTGCACTTTGTTACATAGCATGTACATGTATATTTTTTATTGCATTGAAAGTCACTTTGAAAAAAACAACAACTGTTTTTCTAATTTTGGGTCATTATTTATAGTACAACACTGTTAGGTTAGCTCCTGTGAGATTGTCCTGGAAAAATAGTAAAGAGTTTAGTACATGTATATAACACCAGTTGTTGCGACTTGGCCCGCTGGCGACATCAATTAACGTCATGCTTTGCTTGTTCTTCTCAGGTTCAACCCGTTCATGCAATCATTTGTCACGTCTATTGAGATTAGCCTGACCAGTTTCTACGGTTTCTCTCTGATCACCGCCGTTTACTTATTGGCTCTGGCTTCCTGGGGCATGCTGACCTTTGGCTCTCACACAGACCTCTACAAGTCCATGTGGCGAAGTCTGATTTCTCTATTCTTCTTCATTCTGGGCGAGCCAGACTTTGATGATCTGGTGGACGTCAACACCCACCTGGGCCGGATCTACTTTTTCGTGGTCATGGTCATCACTCAGTACATCATCATCAACTTTTTCATTGCCATACTTCGAGAAGGCCTTGAGATTGCCCGATTTATGGAGTTCAGGAAGGAGAATGCGACAGTTAAATATATGGTTGAGACGTTTCTTTTGTTCTTTGGCATTGGCTCTCAGAATGTTCGGCGTACCTAGCTTCAGTCAGTATGGTAGTTATTTTTTTAGCGATAGGAAACTAACGATCTGCATTTCTTGATTTTTTTTTTCAGTCGATCCATTTAAATTTGAGTTACTTTCATAATAAATGGTCACCTCTGGCAATCATCAAATGTATGGCGCGTGGCACTTACATACTCGAAAATACTTTTTTTTTTTTAAATCTCAAATAACAGAGTACCAGTATCCTAATCCTCTCTCATAATCTTTCTTTGGTATAGCAATAGCTGGGAAACTTAGAATTCAGGATTACATGTGTAATACAATGTATTCATTCCCCTTGAGATTTCAGGTTTAACAAAAAAAATTTTTTAAACTTTCCAGCTTCTCATATAAAGGTACCCACTTTATTTGATTTTATTTAATAAGATTTGTTTGTTATTTTGGATGCTTAGCGTCACTATGGGGCCAATGTCAGAAAAAGAAAACAACAACAAAACCATTGCCCATTAGCATTACTGCATTCAGTGGTGTTCCATTTGAATGTTTATGCTACAGTTCTGTTTCTTTGAAATGTTCCTTCTTTAATGCTACTAAATATTTCCCGGTAACTCGACGTGTTAGTCCATTCTTTCCTCTTATATCGACACATTTCTTCCCGACCGCGGCAAAACAAGTGCATTAGATCTACTACTGTGCCACCAAAAATGCCCACGCAACTCCTCACATATAAGACTTCTTTATTTCTTTTTGCGGTACTGGCGGAGAGGGGTAGGAGAGGGGGTGTGTGGACACAGAGGATGACCCTTGGCTTCAGTAACGCGAGTGTGGGGTGCCTTGCATAAGCGTGCGGCAGTAAAAGTACGGAGTAGGCCCGCTACAGACAGTAATTTTTTTCCCCCCACAAAACATTCGTGCGCCGTTGATACTGAGCCTTGACCTAGATCTCTCGGTTAACTGCCGTACTGTGTGCGTATCGGTATCACCACTTCTTCTGAAGAAACAGTCAGGTCGAGGAATACACACACACAAACAAACAAGTAAAGCAATACGCATTTGATAGCTACAGCATTTCTCCGATATCGGCAAATCTTTGCCAAGCAAGGGCTCCGCACAATAGTGATATTGGAGGAACGGATGACAATATTATTATGCCGATAATTAAAAGAAAAGGGGACATAACTGCGTTATTTATTGGACATCATGAATATGGTGATGTTTGATCCCGCACCCACCCACCCCCTTTTTTTCCTTCTCTTCCACCACGAATCTGCTATTTCGACTTTCTCTTTACTCGACACGTCAGACGGTCCCACTGATGTCGAGATGATTAGGATTGCACTGTTTTAAATAGGCTACAGACGCGATTTCCAGGTATTTTTTTTTATGCGTAAAAAGTAAAAATATCAAGTGCTGTATTTCTTACTGTTAAGCCAAGGTTGATTCAGTAAATTGTTGCTGTTGGCAGAAGAAAAACGTTTTATGCACGATTTTATTTAATTACACTTTCTTCTGCATAATATTACATGTACACAAAATAATGTTCATTTTGTGTGGCAAAACTCATTACACATGTATGGCAATTTTGAAGTTCTCAGTTAATAATTTATCGGTTATTACCAGCGTGTTACTTGTGCAAAATCCTCTGGTATTTCTATCCATTGTGGGATGAGTTATTGTCTTTCTTTGAATTTCTTCAGTACCGTACATGTATTAGAATCTTTGATGCCATTCAAGATTTGGAATTGGGTGCATAAGTGCAGTGAAAATCGCCACTCATTTTGCTCCAAAACAAATGTTAATTATTAAGTGTTCAAGCCTTAGGTCTCAATGTATATTTGAAATCTGGTCAGATGTTTTCATTTGTTAACAGTATGCTGTTGTTCATGTAGAAGTTGAAAGCTACTTTTCAGATTACTATTTATGATTAAGCAAAATATTTCTGTAGACTGTTAGATCAAAAATACATGTACTGTTTTTTCATTTCTTGGTTTGAATTAAGATTCTCCAAGAATGCAGTTGAGTCCCTTCTTCAGATTAACTTGGCTAACTGTTTTTGTTGTATTTGTGATATTTAATGCCATTCAATTTTTGGACATTAAAATGTTTCAAGGATATTGCATTAATCTGCATGCTGAATTCTCTCTTCAAGTATGTGGCTATTGTATGTGGTAATATCTAATTATTATGAATTTAAAAAAGAAACAACAACAACCGACACACTCATGCAACTGTCGAATCTGAGACCAAAAAAAAAAAAAAAATGAATCAATCAATCATAGCAAGAAATAGACTATGGAATTTTAAAAAAAGGTAATGAAGTAGATGAGCCAGTGTAAGGGTATTTGCAAAACTGCAGATGACAACTCTTTTTACCGAATATTCTATGAATCTGTTGAAGTTGAAGGAACATTTTTTTCCTATTGATTCAGGGGACGTACAATATTTCATATGTTTTTGTTTTTCTTTATGAATTAAAAATGCGTTTAAAACGAGGAACACATTTCCACTAAAAGAGTTTGTTTAGCCTCTTGTAAAATTAAATTCTTCACATGTTTGAAGTTTCATGGATTTTCAATACAAAAAAATCCCAACATTCAGAAAGCACAATCAAGCAACAACTGCTAAGTTCTTTAGAGTTTATTTTAAGACAGCAACATAACTGGCAACAACCTGAGGACAAGTATAACACAGTGAAACGACATTTCTTTCACATCAAGATAAGTTTTCTTTCATAATCCATTCATACTGATGGCAATGAAAAACTTAAGAAGTACATGGATGAAATAAAAACTTCAATTTTTCAGTTCACAGAATCACCCCTAACAATACTAACACAAGTTTCAAGAGGCATGCACCATACTCTATTCTTACACTGTGTGATAAAAATGATGCCACATTTATATGTGGAAGTGCTTCATTCGATACCACCAGATTCTCATTTCCAAAACAAGTTCAATACGAATTCAAGGCACATGTATATCAAATAGATACCTTATGATATAACTGAGACATGCTTCAAACTTAAAACCCTACAGACAGCATCTAACTACCCTACATCATGTCATATCAAAAACAGGTGGACTGAACTTTTTTTTTTTGTCCTGAAACTGAATTTATAAGAACTTTCATAGACAGGTAGCCATTCATTTCCATTCAGATATATCCTACAATATTCATATCACTTATCAGTGAACATCACTAAACTTTCATCACTCAGTCACAGACAACAAATACTAACACTGCTGGAATTAATGTTGTGTTTTTTATGACAAGACAAAAACATACATAAGAAACTTTGCATAGAAGTGGGTTTAGGCTAAAAGTTTGCTTCGTGCTGTGTAAGCCATCCACCATACCATGATGGCGGTCATTGCGGCAACAAATTCACTCTGCACAATGGGTCCTGACCAGATTCCCTGCAACAGACAAACATAAACATTTCAGTACAAGTACCCAAACCATCCAACAGGCCTGAACCTAGCCGTAAACTTGCATTTTTTTGGTATTTTTATAACTGCATGATGATATGTGAATTTATATACACAAGCTAAGGGAGGATGAAAGTCTCTACTGAGGTCAGCCCTGAGAAGGACAATTCCCATCTAAGAAGGTTTCATGCTTTTCTTACCTCTTGGCACTGCTGGTCTATCAAAAAATTTCATTATTATTTGTCAAGCTATCTAATGCTGTCCTGGAGAAGACTCCAACTGACATATCCCAATGAAAAAAATAATCTTGTGAACCAATCAAGTGCCTACTCTGACTGCGCCCTAGATTTTACAAACTGCTGGTAAATAGTTTCTTGAAAGAAAACTTTCCACAAAATGTGAGAAATCATACTCTGTGATTAGGTAAAACAAAAAAGGGGGGAGGGAATGGTAGGTCAGGAAAATTAATGAATTAGAACTGTCTTAGATCAACCGATAAAAAAAACCAAAAACAGTCAAGTATCCTATATTAGCATTAGTAGATAAAAATTTGCCTGCACAATTATAAACCCACATATTAATTTCAGATGAGTTAGTGGATGTACTTACCCCATGATTAAGTGAAACTGTAAACAAAGGCTTCAAATTGTCAGTTGATTCTCCACTACGTTGAGCCTGTCAGAAAATAAGACAAAAAGCAACTCTTACTCTCAGGAAACAATTGAGTTAAATGAAGAAAGGCACCAATTTCTGTCCAATCTAGGAATAAAACAAACTGTTATGATTTTTTTTTTAAATTAAAAATTTAAAAAAGTAGTAGCGAAGGACAAGAAATGGGTAAAGTGGACGAGAAAACTAAATTTACTCCATTTTGATTATCATTTATAAATAGACATGATTTTTCTCATCAATTCCCTATTTCAGATCATATCTCTTTTTTAAACAAATCTCAGTTAACTGATGATATAATCAATTCCACAGATGTTATTGAAACTGGTATTGTATAAAACTAAAAGTACAGCTCTCAAATCATTTCAAAATTTATCTTTCATATGTCTTTCCATCATATTTTGATGTGGCCTCCGAGAACCACTCACCTTCCTCAGAGCTGCAAAACCTTCTTCATCAAAAACTCTGACTTCATAGTTGCCTGCTGGCAGCTTTTTGTGCTCATCTGATATGCTAATCTAAAAAAAAATATATGATCATATGAACACACGGAAAATAATTTCCGCTACATACTGTTTAAAAGTAAGACGTCACATAATTTATCTTTGGGAAAAATTGATGAAATATCACCACAGAAAGAAGAATATGGAGCTCAGTAAGTTAATGCTTCCTCGCAAGTTGTTTTGTACATTTTAGCAAATCACTAAAAGGTGTACCAACTGTCAGATTAAGACTACATGATAAGCAAAGAGTATTTCGTACATGAACACAACTTGATTGTACTCTGCTGTAAAATGCAGACATTTGCTAACAACTACAAAAAGACACCCAACTTTCTTTCATAACAGAGTGACACAGGTCAGTTTTGCAGGATAGGCAATAATGTTCAAGCCTAGAATAGAATCTTTCCACAGTTTTGCTAAAACTTTATCAACATGTATTCCATATTTATTAGAAGAAAAAAATTCCCTAAAGATAAGAAGCAAATGACAATTTTTGAAATGGAATAGCACAAAAATTTGATTCTTAAAAGGGTAAATAAAAAAATATGGTGACACTAATACTGCCATGCAAAGGCCGAGCGACCTAAGTGCTCTCTTTATCTCTTATCAGTTACGTTGCTCTGCTTTTGCACAGCAGAATAACTGTTACAGAAAACATTAACATATGACACAAAATATTACAAAAATAGTATAAAAAAGGCAGTATGTCCCACTCATACCTGGTATTTATTTTGTTCTGGTGTTTTAGTAGCCGGTAGAGTGCGACCTCCAACATCTGCATACAGGTTGATATTCTGATGATAACAAAATGTTGTGTGAGGTACCATTGAGCATTTGAGCAGGTATAAAAGTAAATACATTTGTTTTATGAACAAAAAAAATTGACACTCAATAAATACACAGGACTTGAAAATAATAGCGACACTTAATTTACAATACCTCACTCCTCCTGTCTCTGCTCCTCATGGTGTTTAAATGTCTTTTAGAAAACAGGATGTTGGCTGTTTAAACTGTTATACAAATGTTTTTGTTTGCCTTGATTCTGTCTGTGATCTAAGCATGACTGCAACAGGGTCATAAAATGCAACACTTATTTTCTTACAAAGGGTGGGATATTATTGGTACTGGAATGATGCCAATGTCATTAGTTTCTGTTTTATTAGATAGAAATAACCCTGCTAAATCAAATTTTGACACTAACATTAATAGTGACAAGTGGATTTAATTGTAACAGGCTACGGAGGAATTAATTTAATTTAAAAAATAATTCAAAAAACTGATTAAAATTAATCTCCACTGCCCTTGTTGTAAATTTCAGAAAGGATCACTCAACAGGCTTGGTGTTCTGCTGGAGCAGTTTTTGAACATAATTATTATAACACCTCATCAAGATTTCTTCGCTCCAAGAAAAAAAAAAATCAGACACAGAAAATGCCTACCTTCAAATTATTTTTGCACGTCAAGGTAAATTCAACAATGAGAACTGTTTCTGTAGATACCACTGCTTCGGGGGTGGAATAGGCCTGAGATTTCACTTGCGGTGCCAAGCATGTGTCCCCTATCGAACAGAAGTAAAGGTAAAGGCAATGGTATAAAAATTCTATTATAAATGCTACAGAAACTGAACTGAAAATGAATAAAATAGCCTCGGCAATTTACTTTTTTCCTTTTTGTTCTGAAGGGATAAAAAATAGGTCAAGACAGGAAAAATTTTTGTGTACGTGGGTATGTGCAACCGGGCAGGCTGAGAAATATGGTGACGAGTGAAACTGAATAACTGACAATAACAAAAACATGAGACATTGCAATTTATTTTATCACACTCACAGATTTAGAACTAGAGTCTAGATGTAGGCTAGATATACTAAAACTACTGTCTCTAGCAGTCTAGTGCTTTCCTTCACCCAACACATAGGGCCAATCTTTAATTGCTTTAGATCTAGTTAGACTTGCCACATTTTAAATTGATGAATAAAATCCAGATTAGGTCTAATACTGACAACTCGATCTAGATCTAGGCCTACAGCCATGAGTGGGAGGTTGCAGAAATCCCCCCTCCCCCCAGCGAACCAACTATAAAAGAAGAAGAAGAAGAAGTTGTCTTCTACTAGATCTAGTTCTAGATGGACGTTTATATTAATTTTATCGTAACTGCACAGCTTGAAGATTAACGTGCAGAACATGAAGCGTGTGCCCAACTAATGTTGTGTAGCTCATGTCATAGGCCTACTCATAGTCATAGTCATACAGTAGGCTACTCCTTTCTTTTTTTCTAGATCCCATTTCAATTCTAGCCTAGAACTAGATATCGATCATGGGACAAAAATGAGATAGGCCTAGATCTAGATTCTAGATTCGTCTAGTCTAGCTCTACTGTCTACATCTAGAATCTAGTCTAGATCTAGATCTAGTTGGGCTAAATTCAGGCTAAATAATGTGGAGATGGCTGTACTATCTAGCAGGCTCTTTTGCTGGGCCTGATTCGGCTCAATCGATCCAAAATACACCAGGTACAGAACATACCATTTCAAATTAATGCACGCGATGCCATTCCCCCTGTGGACACTTTTTTTGTGGATGCCGGCAGCGGCACAATGATGAACATGATTTAATAGAATTAGAGCATGTCATGAGTAGGCCTATGACTGTCTCGATATGATGTACCCTGCAAGCAGTATAACAACAGATCTAGACCTAAAAGGCACTTGTTTATTAAATTTAACAAAGAATGAAATCGACATAGTCCACTCTGAAATACTTACCATATGTAAGGACTGGCAACATAAATAGACCGATTATCACGAGAACTTTGCAGGTGGCTGCCATGTTGTTGACGTTGATAGCAGAAGAGGAACCGGAATGCAAATTTCACTCCTTTACCTTTCTTTGACTAAAGAGTTTGAAGTTATAAATAACTTCACACAAGGAAGAGCTACAATTTGCAAAAATATAGTTCTAGGTGAAAATGTGCCACATTATATAGATTATCGTTTTAAATGGAAAGCCTTATTTTACACTGAACACAAATATTCCAAAACGTTTATTCATTGGAATTCCATTTTGATATGTTTTTATTCTGTTTGTTATTATTTTGTTATTTAAACAGCGTCAAGTTGGAAATCGTAAAGTGTAGGCCGTACAGGCCGCTGCCCGGGAAAAATTGAAACTAAAAATTAATAGACTAAATTTCAGCCATATCACCTCCCCGCTCCATATCTCCAACAAAACACAAATGTATATAATTCATTATTAATTATTAAAAATAGGGAAAACTCCTAAAGGCAGACTACACGGTGGAATGCACCTCCTACAACACTGTTGATTCCACGCGTATCGACCATGTCGTTCCAATGGATCAAATCAACACTGTCGAGAGGGGGAAAGTGCACTATGGGCTAGGCACTTTCTCCATACCCACAGCCCAGGCATGCAGCCCAAAAACTACATATATATATATTAAGCTGCTGACCGTCTGCCACGACGAAAAGAGCCAATTATAAACAGTGCCAAAACGATGAGATGCGATTAGACCCACTGATGAGACAACGACATGTTTATTATGAATGCAACTGACTTTACAAGCTGTTAATTCTAACTAATTTAAAACTACATGGCCTAATTTGCAGAATGGGATGATTTCGTTACCTTTTTTTTTTTGTTGTTTTTAAAGAAACAAAATGTATTTGACCTTAATAAGGACCATTCAAATCAATGCAAATCATGTTTGCTACCTGCTTATTGGGTGTCATAGGCTGAAAAATGATGCCCAGTGGTTCACCCCCCCCCCTTCACCCACCCCCAGCAATGAAGAGGTGAGATAACCGAAGAACCGCCTAATTTGCATACGTATATCACTACGCATTCTTCAATGTTATGTTTTTCAGAGCGATTCAAGCCCTCCATCCTGGTCCTTGTTCATCCTGGTTCTTCAAGAAACACCCGGACGAAAACATTACAACCGTGACTCACGTGGGTTCGTATGTCACTATGGACGCTTTGGATTAATTTCGACGGTCGCGTCAATAGTTTCGTGGCATGATCGTATCCAATTCACCGAAATAACAACCCCTTGCAAAATATAAGAGCAAAGTAGCGGAAAATGGCGGAGCAGTTTCTGTTATTTAACCCGGAAACGCTCACCAGCTTGCCCTCTCGCGGAGGTGGCTAATCCTTTGGTCAGTTGTGGTCATCAGTCATTTTCTTCATTGAAAAATACGAATCGTATAGGCGTATTAAAAAAAATAATAATAATGCAAATTTCATGACAAAACTGAGCTTTCACTTCGCACTGATCTGGAAATGGCATAAAATGATAACTTCCTTCCTTACCGAGGTCTTACTATCCCCTGACATGGGCAATGATAGAGACCTTACTACGTAGCCTATGGATAGGGGCCTATGACTTATGTAACAGATTTCCAACGACATGGCTCAACATGCACGCTTTTTCTTTGTAAAATAAAAATGCAATGATGTTCATTTGATGTCACAATGTAGGCCTAATTGTTGGCATATTATTTGCCTGAAATGTTGTTCAGACAAGAGATCCTCCTGTGTCATTGCATTTCCACTCTGATTCAGATTTCTCGACCTCATTATTGTTTGCTATATTTTGCCACCACTGTTCACTTGAGAACACATTTGTGTTGGTGTGGGCATTGCCAGTATAACAAGCATCTGGTTTAATCAAAAGCATATATATATACATGTACTATTATTGTTATAAATTTTAAGAGGGGAGGGGCTAATTTTTACAGAAATAAAATAAAGGGGAAAGTGGAACAAAACTTACTGGTCAAACATATCATTTTTGATCTGGTCAATAAGAAGGCAAATGAGTGGTGGTAAATGAAGTCCACCTGTACACCAGCCATCAGGGCACACAATTAGAAATGTAATTTCCTAACATGCAGTGTTGAAAACAACTTTCTGCTAGTGTCAATCAGTTCGTAGAGAACAGTTTTTTTCCTTCCCCAGTAAAATTTTGTTTTTGGGAGATAGGTGGTTTGGCCGTGACACCAACGATATATTGAGGATTATCAGCTTTATGTGATATGTGCAATTTTATTCATTGCTCTTTCTTAAAATTAAATACCTGTGGATATCAAGACAAGGTATCTGGTATGTGACTTTATTTCTTAACCCAATAAAACTATTCGTGTTACCGTGTTACATTGAATTTCCATTAAGGTTCACATCCATTTTCCTCAATTTGACTATTTTGGACACAGCATTCTGGTTGCCAACTCTTGATATGTTTCCATGAAATTTACATCAGAAGTAGTTACTCACTGTTATTTCATCTCTTCTTCTAATTCTCCTTATATTTTGTAGAGGTATGGAAGATGAAGCCAGTGCATCATCATACACACCAGGTTCACAACTTGGAGAAGAAGATGAGAATGATGATGACAGCCAGGATGTGTCTGAGGGAAGCAAATCAGATATCCTGCCCTCCATGACAGATGCTGTGTCTAGTATGACACAGCTGACAAACTCTGATGAAGGGGAGAAAGTAGCTGTCTTCAAAACTGAACCAACAAGCTGCACTGAAATAGAACATTTGGAAATGGATCAGTTTGAAGCCACTGAAGCAGGGATAGGTGCAATGATGAAAACAGAGGAGGTGGAAATGGAAGGAGAAAACTCAGAAGAAGCAGTTGTGGATACTGAACAACAGATGGCCCCTCAACAATTTATTATCTTAACAAGAACTGCAGATGGAAATGCAGGTAAAATTTGAATTAGCGTTATCAAAATTTGAATGAAGGACACACATTTTCATTGCAGCTAAATAATTGAATAGTCTCCCCTTCTGATTCAATTATGGTACACCTGTACAATAATGAACAGTGATTCAAATTTGTGGAAGCAGTTGAGATGATATTTATATATGAAGTGAAAAATATCAGTCTCCTGTGGAGATCAGATTCAAAACTGGATGTGGATTAGTCCCTCTCTTGTCTAATGATATTGATTTAAGAGTTTATGTAGAAGCTCAAAAAGAATAGGAATTCTCAGACTGATTTCTTTTTTGTTGTTGTCAAAAAAGTATACTTTCATGGCATGTTTCACACAAAAAGTATAAATTACTTATCAAATGTCTCATAATCTTACTGAAGTAATTGGATTAGAGGAATCTACTTAGACCAACCGTCAAAATAAAAAAAATACAGTAAGAGCAGAAAAGTTTACCATACATATTAATGAAGAAAGCTGTGTGTCTATTTTTCTATTTTTCTTCATACATGTATGGAATATCATTTTTAAACATTTTACTTCTTCAGAGCCCATTGAGCTTACGGAGGGTGTACCATCCAAGTACATTCGCTTTGATGGTGCAGATGGACAAACTTATGTATTAGCTGTGGCAGGTAATGACCTTGAGTGACAGTTTTGTGTCAGTTTAAATACTTCTTTATTGCCTCAGATTTGTGTCCCAAGAGTTGCTTGCCAAGACACAATATGTAAGAATGTCCCAAGAATATGTAGCTGATTGGGTGAAATCGTTGAAATGTTAACTTTTAATAATGAAAGTGTTTAATTTGTTTGCTGAATTGCTCCTTTTTTGTTTTATTCATCCATATATCATTACATGCGTTCAAAGAATGAGTCATAAAAATAGGTCCTCGCACAGCTAAAAAGATTCGTATTATATCTATATTTTATTAATTAGTATTGAATCAGAGAGCTTTCTTGAAAACTCATTAGGTTGTGTTTTTGATCTTTGTTTAGTAAAACCAAATGAATTTGCGGGAAATATAATTCATTCACTGGTTTTGATTTAGTAACTGATCTTTATAAGTTCTGTGAAAAATGTGTAATTCACCTTGCAGATGAAGTGTCCAGAGTTGTGACTGAACCAGTGAAGTCATCACCTTCACAGCAGCTGGTACAAGTCAAGGTACTATAAATTTCCCTTACTTATTGTAGATGTATCTCTTTTGGTTTTAAAACCCACCCAATGGAGTTAAAGAATACCTTCTGTGGTGACGGCAAGATTGCAAGAAAGGAAAAGCATGACAGAAAAGAATGTGGTTAAATCTAAGGTGGTGGCAAGCATGTAAGAAATAGTGATTACAAAATAAAACCCCATAGCTTTTAACTTTAAGCAGTTGTGCAGTATGGAATGGTACAAAGCAATGTATAGAACTGTCACCCTTAGTAGTTAAAATGGTGAAATTACCAATTATGCATATATACTTATCTTATCTTATCTTATCTTATCTTATCTTATCTTATCTTATACTGACTGCTTGTGCTGCATGATGAGATACTGATTAAAGAAGAAATCTTTCATTCATCTAAAATACAGGAAAGCAGGCTAGAAAGAGATGAATAGGCTAATTTAAGAACTACTGCATTTCTCTCTGTCAATGACTAGAATGTTAAGGGGGGTAAAAAGAGACCAGCTGGCCTATCAACCACCCAGACAACACCTTCCACAACCCCTTCCAGGGCTAAGACAACACACAATGCAAGTGTGGATGGCATCAACCAGGCATGGTTCACTACAAGGGATGACAAGGCTGCTCTTCACAGCGAAGGTAGTACATCTGATAGCTAGTTTATGATGGGCAAATCTTAGTTAGAACTTTTAGGAAATTTACTTAATTATAGAGTTGAACAGGATCAAATGATAGAGGTGTATCCCGTGGCTGTGACTATTTCATAAATTTCTCTCAGACTGTACTGCTAATATTTTCAGAAGATCTCTCAATGAGTTCTCACATTTTTAATGTAGGAACTTGATTTAGAAACTTTTATTCTACTCTTTTCAGATCCATACAAAACAACTTTTGAGAATTTTACCAGTGTGATAAGATTTATACAGATCTATTTAATTCCACTCGTGAAATTAAATTGATGAAG
Organism: Onchidella celtica; assembly: GCA_963931925.1. Lineage (NCBI taxonomy): Eukaryota > Metazoa > Mollusca > Gastropoda > Systellommatophora > Onchidiidae > Onchidella > Onchidella celtica. Next base: position 37,658,201 of record OZ007572.1, read on the forward strand.
CTCTAAATACCAAACATAAAAAGGACCCAAATAGACCGTCAAAGGCGCAAAGTGGCCATTATTTTGCCAGACACACACACTAAAACCCAAACTCAAACTCAGCCTCTCAACAAGTTCTCACATGTTTATTGTAGGGCAACTTTCCAGAAGCCTGAGGTAAGGCCTATTTTGCTTTGTTGCAAAACTTGCATATTTCCGTGCCTTTTATCTTCCTTTCAAGGTCACAAGTGGAAGCAAGGACAGTGGACAAAGGAAGAAGTGGAAATATTGGAGACAAATATCAATAAATATTGTAAGGTAGGTAACGTGGTTAAGTTTGACAGGTCCTTTGCATGCATATGCTGACATCACAATTGATCAGAATGTAATGTACGATGTACTGGAAAAGCGTGAACTGCAAAAAGCATCAGGAAGACTTAGAAGGAAGGATTTTCTTTGTGTGTATATATTTATGTTAACCCTCACCCTACGCAGGGCGTCAAATGCCGCCCATGCTTCCCAAGCGCTCACGCCGCATGGGCAGCAAAAGACGGCAAGGTCAAGCTGACCGCGCCACGTGCAAACCACATTTTCACGCGTCGCGTCACTAACCATTTTGAGACGTAACCACCATCTTATTGTTCACTGTATCTCTTCTAAATCAAAGGCATTGTGACATGGACATGTTAACCAGTGAACCACTGGTTGGAATCACAAAGATTAAGCTTTTAAAGGCTCTCCCCACACTTTCAAAAGATGTAACATCGACATGCGAACTGTTGCTCAACAAATTTGCAATATTGTCTCATTTTCTCACAAGCTGACCACCATCTGGAGTTTTCTGTATCTAAGAACCAATCAGAAACAAGCTCTGAAATATTCTTTGCCCCAAATGCCCACATTGGTTTATTAATGTGTCAATCAGGATGAAACCATTTGTGTAGGGCTTGGGAGGGCGTGGCTAGTTATCATGCTTCGTTCTCATGAAAACTACAGCTGTCAGTTTGGAATCATAGGTCAGATCATTGGTTAGAGACTGACAGACTTACGTTTTGCTGGTTAATTCATTATCAAGCGTGATAAGGCATAGCAGCGAATGTTTTCATACCGATCAATAAAAACCGAACCACGTGGACAGCGTGTGTAGTCATCGTATAACGGCAAGGGTCAGTGACCCCAGATAAGATTCTCTGTGAGTAAGGTCACTGATCGGACAGCGGGCTTTAAGGCATCGCGCGCAGGGTGAGAGTTAAAAGACAACTGGTAATTTATTTACTTCTTCTTAAAATCACAGCTCTTCTTTCTTACTGGTGTGTGTTTTGCCTCCGCCAATTCTAAGAGTAACTAAATGAAACCTTGGCACTGTGATGCAAAGCCTTTGTCAGCTGTTCTCGGCGACGCTTCCTACTAAAATTCCCTTCCCTTTCCTTAATCCCGTTGTTCAAACCCAATGCCCTGTGCCAAAAGAAAGCAGAAAAAAAAAAAGCGCGCCATTCTGTCCCTTGTTTTGATTACAAGTCGTGCCTTCTGTACGGAACTTTTAAAAAATGGATTTGTAGGCGTTTACATTGTAATCATTCTTAAGCCGACATTTACACGTCACTGTTATCGCAAAATTACGTCCCTGATGTTTTTAAGTTTCCCAGCTCAGTGTTATTTTCTTGTGGTAACATTTGTGAAAGTCATACCTTTTCCAGTGTTGAGACGGAAATGTCAGTGGTTTCATTAAAAAAAACTTATGCAGTTTTATGAAAAGCACCGGTATGCTTTGTTTGTACTAGAAAGGATGTTAAAACTCTTTTATGGTTGTAAGTAATTATCAGTATAATCTGTTTGAAGATACACTCTGTTCATTATATACTTGAAGATAATAATTTTATATACATGTAATGTTTTCATTGTATACTTCCTCCATCCCAGGAGCATAATATCAAAGAGCCTGCAGAGGTGATATTTGAGATGTCTAAAGATGAACGCAAAGATTTCTACAGAACTATTGCTCTGGGTATCCAGCGACCCCTCTTTTCTGTGTACAGGCGTGTGACAAGAATGTATGATAGGAAAAATCACCGTGGCAAATACACACCTAATGAAATTAAACATCTTAGAGGGTAAGTAAATATATCCAGAAATGCACATGGGCAGGGCAAAAGGCCACAGCCTGCTCCCTATGCAACTACTCAGAAACCAGTCAAAATTCACATGCATGGGGCCCTTAAACCCATGGGGTCCTTGTGCAACTGCCCAGTTTGACTGTAAGTGAAAATATGTGTAAAATATATGAGTGCAATGAGTGAAATATGTAAAACTTACTGCAGCAAAATCTATGTGCATGTAAAATGTTAAGGAGAAGGATCTTTGTTATTCATACTTTGAAAATTGTAGATATCGTCATTGCTGGGTCAGTGTTTTTACATCATTCTTTTTCAGAGACTTACAGGTTGGCTTTCTATTCTATTTATGATGACTTTTCTCTTACCCAATTTGGTTTTATTCTGCCACTGACCTGTCTTTTTTCATTGTTATATTTTTAACGAAATGTAGGACAGTCTGTAATCTGTACTTTAATTGTATTGTTTCTTTATTACTTCTTACGCGAATTCAACTATTGCCATGCTATTTGTTTTCCCAGTTTGAGAGCCAAGCATGGGAATGACTGGGCAGCTATTGGCGTGGCTCTAGGTCGCAGTGCTTCGTCAGTGAAAGACAAGTGTCGTTTGATGAAGGACAATTGTAACTCAGGTACACAATTGCAATTTGTATAGAAATAGATGTATTGTTTGTTTTTAAAGAGCCCTCATTCAGAATATTGCTTCTTCGGTTGTGATTGAAAAAGCCTACTCATTTCACACAATCAATATCAAAAAGGAAGTTCCTGTGTAAACTTAGTACACTTATAATTGAATTTATGCATATTTTTGAAGATCACTGTGTTGATCATTCAGCAAACATTTTTATGAAGTCAAATTTTATTCAAATTTAAATATTTAACTGTTGCAATAGACAATCATACAGTGCTTTTAAATCATTCAGAGGAATGTGTTTTACAAAGTGATTTCAGATATAAACATAGGACAAATTATCTGGAAATTTTGACAATTTGCTCCTCCTCCTTTGACCTCCCTTGCATCTATTAGGTATCATGGAAACTTCAGTTTATCACTGATCTCCTTCAACAAAGAGTTCAGACCAACTAGTATTTCTTATTACTGGTAACTCTTTACAGGCTCTGCCTGTCAATAATGTGCCAGCCTTTATAGGGCTCACAGTGGGGATTAATCAAGATTTTAGTATTTCATGATCATTCTCTAACGAAGCAAAGCATTTTTTAGTTTTCCTTAAATCCTAATCACCATTACTGCAACCAAACAAACTAAATATTTTCCTATTGCCATTATTCAACTATGTACCAATTCTGTCTGTAGGAAAATGGTACCCTGAAGAAGAAGCAAGGCTGGCATCTGCTGTGTATAAACTAACAGGAGTCAAACCTTGTAAGTGGACAATGCATTCTCAAATCTTTTGCCATGCATCATAATTGTACAGTGAAAAAAAGCATCCTGTTATCATAGTGCAATTTTACAGTTTCAATAGTTCTGAGTGAAATTTAATTTTTATTAATGTTTAAAAAGTCTATGAAATCATTATATGTCCATTTAATTATATTTTTTACTTTATTTTTGTTTTATGGAAGCCTGTTCTTTGGCCTTGTAGTTATGCACTAGTGACTTATCAAGAGGTAAATTTTAATAGGATGTTGGTTTTAACCCTCAAATTGAAATTACTACTTCATTTAGTTCACAGGTTCATTTTGTCCATAATAACATTTTGAAGAAAAACAGTTTTGCTTTGAGAAAGAGAAATCAGATGTGGCAAAATTACAACATAAATTTTGATATTGCCTTGATTGTGTTATATTTTCTGAGTACTTTGACACTATTATAACACTGGTTTGTTTTTCTTGTTTCAGCTGAAAGCATCACCTCAGGTTTGTCATGGGCCAGTGTTGCTGAAATGGTAGGCACCAGGTCAGAGAAACAGTGTCGCACAAAATGGCTAAACTACCTCAATTGGAAACAGCAGGGAGGAGCAGACTGGACTAGAGAAGATGATACTAGTCTTATTGCCAAGTAAGAGTTTTGTTATTGTCTTTCTTATAACTAACCCAGTGTATTTTCTTCGGCAAGAGGCCTTCAATAAAATACACGTATCCTTGATTTTGGCTATTTTTGACTCTAGCTTCTGCCATGTATGCTTTTCATAAGCTTGACCGCAACCCCCTTTCTTCCTTATAAGAACAGACTATTAGAATGATTAATGCCAATGCATTGATAAGGCCTTGATGTTTGAAGTTGGAAAACTTTAAATGAGATCTGCATGGGCTATTTGACTGTTTTACATGATTTTTATACAATTCAACAATTTCATTTTCTGGAAAAGGGTAAAAAAAGAAAATCCCAACTTTAATTCATAACCACTATATACTCTCCAGAACCCCCACCCCCCATGTATGCTTTCCTTGCATTTGAGGCAGCCCCCTCCCCCTCTTTCTGAGAGTGCATACTTTATAGATGGCCCCCACATAAACATGCATGAATGGCTTCCTTGTGGAGCCATCAACACTCTGTACTTGGATAAGACTGTCTCAACCCATCTGAACCAGTCTAATGATCTGGCCTCGGAGACAAACCATTCAAACTTCATTTAACTTACCTATAGCTATTTTTTTTATAAAGTTTTGTAATACTTTAGACAAATGCTGGAACGGGATTAGAATTTGTAAAATGTATTGTTTATTTTAGAAGGAAAACAAATGGGTATGAGATCTTGGTGATATATGGAATGTGCTGTACATTATATTGTCCATGTAGAACACCTGATTATCTATGTTGTCAATTTCGTAATGTTATTTTTTGTTCTACAGAGTGGCAGAAATGAATGTAAATAATGATTCAGACATTGACTGGGTTGCACTTTCCAAAGACTGGGCAAGGTAAAAGCTGTTTTTTCAAGGGATTTATTTTATTTTATGAAATAGATTTGTCAATACAATAAGTCATGATTGTTCTGCAGCCTATATTTAATTTGTTCATATGAAACAGATATGAATTTCAACAAATGAATTAACCTTATTAGAGATGCTGTTATGTCACCCTGACTTTACGACAGAGATATTTTTCTTCTCTGACTGTTTTTCCAGTGTGAGATCACCACAGTGGCTGAGAGGGAAATGGTGGGCACTAAAACGTCACATAGTAGACTACAACAAATTGAGTTATAAAGGTAGGGAGATCTTGTTGACTGATGGCGTCACTCGTTTCATAACATTCCGTTACATGCCAAATGCATCAATCGCTTCAAGATTTGACTTCCATTAAAGGCTGTTACTAAAATTTGAATATTTTTACATAACATGTTGTTTGTCAGTACATGTTACTTCAAACTCATTCAGTTTTCATGTGTACCAAAGGTCTGTTTGCTTTGTTTAAAAATGTTTTTAATGATTTCTGATTTTAGTTTTACTCTGTTTGATCATGAAAATATGCCATGAAAACATTATCATTCTTAAATGTACTTAGGATTGGTAGGATTACTAAAAAAAAAAAAAGCTGTCTTCAATATCGGTCAGAATTGTTGAAGCAAGAAATGGTTCATGATTTCGCTGTAATATTGCATATTGCGTTAAAACTCCATCTCATTTGTAGAAATCATTCTATAGACAGTGAAGCAAAATTCTTTCATTTGCAAACCTAACATTATACAAAAGACAAATAGCATGTCTTTAAAACACCTTATGTCCTGTACCCAAACATTTCTTTGGCTTTAGATGTGTCACAGTGATTATTTGAGAGTTTCCTGCAGGCAGAATGTCTGAAAACCAGTCACTCTGTAATTTTGATATTATCAGTGCAGACATGTCATTTGCAGTGTCAGCATAAATTGGATGGAACTGAAAACAAAAAGTATTGACATTCCACCTGTTTTATGTGGCTTTGCTTTATTTTGTACATTGACAGATCTCTTAGAAAGGATGAAGCAGATAATTTACTGTAACCTGAAGCCTAAAGTCACCACCAGACAGCCTAAGAGTGAGGTGGTGGCCGATGGGGCAACAACCTCCGAGTTTTTTAAAGGCTGCATTCCAGTATCACTCACCAGTAAGTGATATTACACACCTGTCACTTTGTGCTTTAATGCCATTGGTTTGCCAACATAGACAGTCATAGACAGTTTTTCAGCTAGTTAAAAAATATCTTGCCCAGTGATTGAACAGTCCCAGTGAGAAGACTATAATTAGTAGGGACGCCGTGAAGTTGACATAAGAAAGGTTATCAAAACAAGAATTTATACCGAAAGTAGTAAACATCAAGAAATGAATAGACAGCAGTAACTTATTGATACTGGTAATGCTGCAGTTCAGCGCTTCCAGTATAGCAAAATGGTCCCATTTTGAGTGATCTAGATGATTTCAAGGAACGAAACTGTTATTTTTTTTTTTTTTAATCAAACTAGCTAGTGAGAAGTTTTTTTTCACTGGATGTTAGTACTTTTCTTTCATTTGCAGCTGGGGAAGATGGAACCACCTCTTTGTCCCTGTCCTACTGCCCATCAGAAGATGAAGGATTCCAGTCCTTTGAAGTTCTCCAACAATGGACCCCTCACATCATTGGGGCAGTTTCTCAGGGGGCCACAACAAGTGAGGGGGCTCAGGGTATTCTCAGCAGTGATGGCAGCCACATCATTGTTCAGACACTGGCTGTAAGTAATACACTGGGACTCCTAAAGCCCCTTACTGACTGCCAGCTGAGCAGAGCAAGGCAGAACAGAGCTGAAAGATTGTGTTTTTTTAGACTGCGGGGACAGTCTGCACCAAAGCACATTAAAGTGACTGAACTCTTGTCACTTAACTCACTTGCGACCATTCCCATACAAGTTGCGTGATGGCTGACCTGACGCTAAAGAACCAATCCCGCAACTCTTGTGGGATTGCCGAAAATAATTTTTTTCTCCTTCCATTATCCTGCAAACCTTACGGGAATGGTCTACTACCGTTGTATAGCCACTTCTTTTGTTTCATTGAAAGTTTCACGGGAATCAGCCAGTAACTTTTTTTTTTGGCAGATTTTTTTCTAAAACCGCTGACTTCGGAGCGAACAACAAAATATCTCCAGTGTACTGCAGAATGGCGTCTAAGCGAAAAGCAACGAATGCATTTGAAATATTCGAACAAGAAGGGTCTGACAGTGAACTGGAATGTTATGATTCCGATCTAGACCCAGAATATGTTCCAGTGGGTAAGAAAGGAGAGGAAAGTGGTTCTGAATCGGATAGCATTAGATCGAAAGAGACTGCTGCTAGATCTAGAGCCAGTGCTGGTTTTATTGTATAGTGCATTTATTTATAAGTCTTGTGTCCAAAATTCAAAGAGATTGGTCAATTACAGCAAAAATAGTGATTTTTTGAAAACGCCACCAAAATGCCTGGTCTTCAAGAGTTGTGATAATGTAAAAAGCCTGGTCTCAAGTGAGTTAATGAATAGGTCCATGCACCTTCTCATGGTCAAGCAGAATGACCAGAAATAGACTCCAGCTGAATTTGCCAACTGCTCTGCTCTGTTTGCAGTCCAAACACTCTTGTTACATCTAGTGTAACATTTTTGTCTGGTCAGCTCTGCTGAATGTGAAGGATCTAATGCATAGATCTGGTATACTTATAGGTCAAGTGACAATTTGAAAACATGACCGATTTTACTATGTAGCTGCTCCATCTCATGTTTGAAAGATATGACCAGTTATGATTTCTTGAGACAAGTTGTCTTACATATTCGTAAAACAAGTGATTACTGAAGCAGTTGTAAGGTTGGGACTGATGGTATAACTGTATCACAAGAACTTTCAAAGCTGTTTTTTTTTGTATTTGTAGCACATAAATATGTCTAAAACTAAATGATTGTCATAATGAGCATGAAGACAGCAAAATAGCCAACAAGAGGGGAAGAAAGGTAGAACTACATTCCCACCACAACGAATGACAGTTTATCTTGTGTAATAGTCTAGTATAAGAAAGTAAATTCCAGTGTCTGCCATTGAATGATTGACTGCTTTAACAATTTATATTTTTTATTGACAGTAGTGAACATGAAAGTGGTTAAATTTAGAAAAAAAAAAATTAAATTTATTGATTTCTATAGCCCTCTGTTGGTGACAGTATTCAGTTGAATGGACAACAGCAGGTCATTATCAGCACCACTGCCATGACTTCAGGGGATGATGCTGCAGAAGAGGGGATGACCATTCAGGTATCAGATGGCCTGGTACAGACAGAACAAGGTGAAGAGTAAACATGGAGTGTTTTGATGAGCCAAATCAGTTACACTGTGTGTAAAGAAAATGACAGTTGTATTGTTTTCATGATCACTGCATTGTAAGCGGTCACTGGCATCAGATCTTTTCAGCTGGGGATAAATTTAAATGAATAGACTATGTAATTTATCTTGATGGAACGTTTTTGTAAAGTTTCTACCTAGACTCGTGGTCATCGTTTTGCTCCTCGTTTTCAGATATCGAGTCGAATAAACAAAAACTAAAACAAAAGAATTCATTCTGTATAGATAATCTACATTAATAAATGGGGATCTGAAACAGAAATTCTCTTGTTATGCCAGTACTATATATGTGAACAATTGCTGAATTGATATGCAGTTGATATAGAATACTCACATTCTGGAACAGTAAAAATGTGTGACTGCCTGGAGAAAGGTACCAGTTGTCGGAAATTTTGGATTTTGAGATAAGGGCATATTCTTCTAGAAAATTCAATGCTGAACACGCTGCTTTTAAAATTTTTAACAATATCTTAAGTAGTTTTGAAGATATGGCACATCTTGTAAGACAGGGGGCAAAAACCAACTTTTGAGAAAAACAGCTTTAGCAGCTCACTCCCATGACAGACTTTTTGGATATTGTTGGGGGAGCGTAGTTTTATTATAAAGACAAATAGGGAAACTACTGAGTTGTGTTCACTGCTCAGTTCTAGCTTTCTATGTAAAATACTGCGCTCTCCTAACAAGATCCAAAAAACTTCTGACTTGGCTGTTTTTAGGGGACCGTGGCATGTTACACGTTAAACTATAGATGAGCAGTGAACACTACTCAGTATTATCTCTATAACGGCTTTGTAATTAGTCCACGGTCCCCTAGCAACAATCACTTCAATATTACTTCTTGAAGAGTCACATGTTGTACAAATAATTAATAAAATAATATTTAAACATAAATTATTCCAAAATCCTTTTCATATGCTATTTGGAAATGCTTAAACTTGTGTTTTCTGCTAAAAGTACATTTTCGTCTAGGCACGCCTTTTTCTACCTTTTCACCCCCTAGCTCAAAAATAGCTGTACCGACAATTGGGACCTTTCTTCAGGTGCACACACAAATGTTTTGATCAGGATGAAGATTCTCTGCCCATGAAGATTTACTGCAGTCCCAAGAGTTTCTTTTTTTTTTTGTTTTTCTAAGTTGTATTTTTGTATCCACTACCTATAGTTCGCATGTAAGTTTGTGTACCGGATTCTTACAGTATCAGTCATTTATGTTTTCATAATCAGTTTTTTGTCCCCCCTCCAAAGTGTCACCCTGTTAATGTACCTCCTTCTGATTGTTAAAATGAAAAGTTATGAAAAATTGTATTCTGGAAAGTTAAGAAATATAACTCTGATATTATAACATGAAGAGGCACAAAAACATTATAACATAAGCATCTTTTTTTCTCTTTGGTAGATCTGAATGTCCTGACCAGCAATGAAGCTCTGCATGATGCTGCAGCTTTCTCTACAGGAGGAGAAGAAATTGTCACGGTGGCCGAATTCCATGGCCAGGTAAACATAAATGACAGTGCAAAATATATTTTTTGTAATGGAGAGGCGAAAATTGTCACAAATAAACAGGAAAAATAAAAGACGCACACACACAATTTAAAAAAAAAACAAACTTTGTTTTTCTCTAATTGCTCTTATTGATATGAACATTTGTTGAAGTGGTCACCAAGAATTATCATTTACAATTACACACTGTCCTTTCTTTAGGTTGGTGGTATATTTATTGTATTTTATTGTCTTTCACCATAATAAAATAACAAAATAGACTACATCATACCCATGTTGCTTTGTGGACCTTCCTAGTAGCATTGAAAGACCTGAATTAGCCATCGTTTTGTTCTTTTCATTTCTTGTCCTTGATCTGACACCACACAGAGTGAAGTTTGCCAGCATGGCAAATATTCAGAATCTTTCCTGCTTTATTTACTGCAGGTGGGGAAAAAAGAGAAGAGCATTCAACACTACTGATGGTGATATTGATATGTTCTAGTATTCTTGAAGATGACTTGATCTATTAATACTGTAATATTTGGTAGGCGCCATTACCAGTGAAGTTCATTCTTTACTTCCTGGCTCTGGCAGAGGAGGTTCCAGTGAAAGGTAGAGATTATTTTTTTTTGTTGATTTTATCTGTCTTACAGAATCATTTGCACGGCGTAATTTCTTTGGTTTTTTTTCTTTATCCCAGACTGAGACAGGAGATCAGGATATTATGAGTCACAATGTTTTTGAGACAGAAACCTCTGAGCCCGGGGGTCACCTGGTCATGGGGGTGGCATCCCCTACTCATGCCAGTAGCCTGATGACAAGTTTGAAAGGTGAGAAACTTGTTGTAGCAGTAAAAATGAAACTGAGTTTTCCTGTGCACAATGGAAACATCAAAAATCCATCAAGAAAGAGTGTTTCCATGTGTACAGCGTTTCCATAGACATGAAAACCCAGCTTCAGGGCAATTAGAGTAGTTACTGTTCAGGCCATCTAGCCAAAATACTCCCTGTTAACGTTCCCTCTAACTTTTCCAAACCACTGAGCTGAACTTTTGATGCTTTGAGCCAAAATACTTTAAATTCAAAGCTAGTATGCGACATTCAAACTTTTATGCAACTTTTCAATTTGCGTGGCAATGTTCTGATGTGCACATCACCAATACTGTGACTATGCGGCCGCGCATCTGTACAGCTGAGAGAGAACATTGCTCCCAATAGTATATTTCTTCCTGGCTTGTGACCATTTTCAAGAAGAGTTCTTATAGCCATGGCAGCAATGAGAAGTTTATTGTGGCCAATTAAGTAAACCTACTTGTAGTCCTAATCCCAAAACATAAAAGAAAAGAATCTACTGTAAATTTGGTAACCTGGTGCAAAAATGTCAGTCTGAAATGGTCACCATAGAGTAAGAATGGGCCACCCAAATTTTTTTATGTTTTCCAAATAATTGGTTCTGTAAAGTATTAATTCAATCTTGCTAAATATATCTGCTGTATTCCTGTTCTTGGTTGGTGGATATTTTTAACCTGAAATATTCTTTTTCAAGTCATTAAATCTTTCAGTGGGGAAGAATTCAGCCCTCATTTTCTAGCAAACTTGGGATGGCCCACTCTTGCTCTATGGTGACCAAATATTAGTTGTTCCTGTTTATTTTGCAGTACTCTTAAAGTGTTTGTTGGATCAGAGAAGTGCAAAAATGTGATGGTAATCACTCAAGTGTCTGTTAGATGGTCTTGGGCTCACACTGCTTGATGTTGTGAATTAGAGTTTAATAGAAGGTGGAAAAACTGAGTTACATGTAGAGAGAGTGAAGTACAGTTTAATAAACCTCTATTTTTTCTTTTAATTTTATGCTTCTTGTGTTCAATAAGATTTTTTCACCGCAAAAAAAAAATTTTTTGCAAAATTCTGGAGTTGGATAGTTTGTGTCTATGACCATTAAAATGACCATAAGCATGATTACCTAGCACTAATCTGTACTAGAAGGTTGAAGGCTGTCTTAATAATGAACAGCCTTCTCGGTGAGATGACTGACGACAAAATATGGCAAAAAGAAAAAGGTTTATTTAACAAAGTCTTATTTAAGAAATAATACAGAAATGATCCAACACGGGACGGATGTGCTGGGCTCCGAAATCCAAGTCTGGTCTCGCAGCTAAGTACTCGTATTAGTTTTACATTTGAGAACTTTTATTTGCTGAATTGTTTTATTGGTTCAAAACTTCAATTCTTTTTCTTGACACAGGTAAATATATTCAAAGCTCGATTTGTCTTCCTTTTTCCTTTGCGTTTTATTGTATCATTTCTCTTGTATATCTGACACGAGGCTTTGCTGCATACAGCCTTTTCTTTTTGTTATGTTAAAATTTTGTCTCTGCTTCAAGCCGTACTGTGACCCCACAGATTTTCTGTGTTTTTTTTATTGATAATATTTCGTCACCTGAGATGACTGAGCTTATTTTAATAGCAAATATGGGGGAATATGAAATAGTTACTGAATGTTCACCTGCTGCTGTGTCTGATGTCATTTCAGATCCTATCTTAATGTCATCTTCTGATGTGGAATGTGACAAAAGCCAAAGTGCTGTCCTGACAGATGAGTCATCTGACATCATTGACTGACCCAAGGCCCTAGTCAAGACATCAGGGAACAGCTGGAGTGACCATCACACAAAATATCCGTCACCGAATGGGATGGCTTTTCATGTGACAATTTCAGACTTCTACAAGGGAAAGATTTATCAGAAAGAGTTGCAACAGGGATTTAACTGATTTCAGAAAAACAATTTTTCATTTCTGTATTTTTTAAAGACGTGGTTGTTTTATCTGATTTCTTAGATGTTTGGGTCTGTGGAAATGCACTGGTCATGAACAAATTGAGATTCAATTTTGTGATGTTCAGTGATCAGGAAAAAGATATATGACTAGGACTAGAATTTGTTTTAACTAAAACTTGAGAAAAATGTTAAGCATGAAAGTAGACGGAAAAAAAAAAAAACAACTCATTTTCCGACATGCAAATTTTGGTAAAGTTTATCCATAGCTCTTGGCAAAAAAAAGAATACAGTGTATAGAGAGGTTGTCACTTTTAGAGTTGTCCCCCCAGCTTATGATTTGTTTTCCCACTCTTAGCAGCATTTTTGATGTACTTTCACTGTTTGTTTTCTATTTTACTCATGTTTTTGTTGATCAAAGTTTGAAAATCTCACTCATTTTCAGCATTTAACGAACTCTCTTGATCTCAGGAAGAATTCCTGCTGTGTGAAAGATGATTGTTTTGGGAAAAGTGAGATGCCTTGTAAAATTTAACCCATGAAAGAGTGTTTTTGTCTAAAAGTGAAAGTGAAAGTAGGATGATTGGAACCCCTGGTGGTTTTGATGAGTGACCTGAAGTGCAACCTTATGGTGTAAAAATCTGAATCTCTTGAGTGAGGATTGTTTTAGTAATGAGAGCTGAGTGTTGTCATAATCAGATCCTTTTTGTTTACAGTGTTGATCATAAATTAGTCCTGTGGGGACATGTTGCTTTAAATTCCCACCCAGTGTTTTCTGATACTCATTGCATGTTATAAATATATGAAATTTGCCACAGAAAATGTCAAAATCTCAATGTGATTTATGACGTGAAATTGAAGTAGGTGTATTGTCATTGTGAAATGAAATGATTGCTGTTGTGTGTCTTTATGGAGAACTTTTATTTTCGTATTCTATGGATGATCAGTCAAAATAAGAAATTACTGCCTGAGAGCAGATAGGTTTTACAAGCCTAAAGAAGTGTATGAAAGCCAAATAAAGTTTTGAGGTTATTTGCATTTTTGCACAAAAATGCAGTGTTTGTTGAGCAGTTTTACTGTCGGAACAGCCAATGCCTAGATTGTATGTCAACATGTGCATGGCCTAGGGTGCAAGTCACTCATCAGAAGTATGAGTTGTGACTGATGACACCTTCCTTTAACAGTCAAGCTGTGTGAAATTCAGTATTATAAAACTTTGTATAAAATATTGTGGCCAAAATGTTCATCAATTTATGATGCATGTTCGTGTATGTTAACCTGTGCACAATACCTTTTATTCAATTCCACGCACATTTGAACATCAGGAAAACAAAATTACATTGTTTTTAACATTATTTATGGATTTCAACTGATTTGATTGCTTTTTGAGTTTGAGGTCTCATTTGCAGAGCTTGCATAATCGATCATAGAACATTCGACATTGTAATGATCTGCCATAAGTTTTTTTCATTTTGGCTACCCCTGTACCAGTATCTTCTAGAATTAGCCATAAGATTACATGAACTTTTTGTGGTATTAGATCAAAGGTTGTTTTGTTTTTTTTTATTCATAGATGTTAAATGCTTTAGGGGCAACTAGCTGTAATTCTCAAAAAAATTTTTTAACCATCAGATATCCCACCAGCCACAGGATAATTCCTAATATTCTACGTCAAAGATTCCAATATTTCAAGTGCTCTGACATTTGTGATAGACTTGAGATTGGCTCATGTGGCTTTGAGTATCTTGGCACTATCCATTTTTTGAATATTTATGTTCACTCATTTTTCTCACACTGAATTATAAGGTGTACAATGTTTATGTTCATCCGTTCACTCTTCGGTATTAATGCATTTGCACCTTGCTTGTTAGACACTCTGTGAAATGTTTAACTTATACTACCAACGGCAAGGAAATTTTTGGAGCAAACACCATCAAATGTCAGTTGTAATTAATAATACTAGCCAGCCCTGGCAAGATAAATCTTGAAAATGTTCCTTGTAGTACTTGTACAAGTCACAGTAGGAGATCAACCACTGGAAGATGTAGAGTCCTTCTGCTATCTTGGTAGTATCATTGACAATAAGGGAGGAACAGAGGCAGAAGTCAAAGCACGAATTGGAAAGGCACAGGCAGCTTTCACATCCTTAAGCAAGATTTGGAGAACCAAGGATATATCTCTAAAAACAAAGCTGAGGATATTCAACTCGAACGTGAAGTCAGTCCTGTTGTATGGATGTGAGACTTGGAATGCGTCCCAGGCCTGCATAAAGAGAATCCAAGTTTTCATCAACAGATGTTTGAGGAAGCTACTTAAGATCAGATGGACAGACAAGGTCAGCAATGAAATTGTATGGAAAAGAACAAGACAGAACCCAGTCAGAGAGGAAATTGGTAGGAGGCGATGGAGATGGATCGGCCACACGCTCAGGAGGCCAGGAAACAGCATCACGAAGAAGGTATTGGACTGGAATCCCCAGGGCAAGAGATCAAGAGGAAGGCCGCGCGGAACGTGGAGAAGAGCCAGAGAAAATGATGTGCAACGAAGCGGAAAGACTTGGAATAATGTAAAGAGGCTGGCCCATGATAGAGAGGGATGGAAGGTGTTTGTTGGTGGCCTATACCCTGATCCAGGGTGAGAAAGGCAATGATGATGATGATGAGTACTTGTACTGCATTTAACAAGATCTAGGCCACATTAATAAGGACACATGGATTCGATACAAAGACTAATAGATCTGTTTGTTACACCACAATTCCTTGCAGAATACACAGATGTGATGAAATTAGCTTTCGGCCAGCAGTGTGTAAAGAATGGCATAGAATGCAATTTCCAGTCACACTTTTTGATTCTGCTGGATGAAAATGTGTCTCTTGTTTTGCGGTTACACAAAATAGTGAATAAATAATATGAAAGACTGAATTTTGTCCAAAACAGAGGTGCCCATTAACTCATTGTCAAAAATTGAAACAGTACATCAAGTTTATAATTTTTTATCACGTAGTCACGAAGTTAAAGGTGCTTACACATTCATCCTCTAGCTCCATTACAGTAAGTATGCTTGCAAACTTGCCAGGTATTCTCTACTGTACAGGGCCATTTTGTATTAGGTTTTTGAGGTGAACATGAGAATTTTTTTTTTTTTTCCCGAAAAAGAAATTCCTCCCAGATCTGAGGATAAAGGCCTGTCAATCCAGTAAAGTGCAAGACAGGGGTGACAGTATGCACAAATATGCTAACATACAGAGAGTACATATAGATCTATGTGACCAGTGAAGTGTGGTACAGTGTTTTGTATTTATGTTCTCCATTCTACGGAATTCATTACTGGCAGTTTCGGTTTGGCATTCTATTGCATTGGCTTATGTGCTGTTTGTGGTGTCTCCTATTGAACTGAGTTAAAGAGTTTGGATAATAATTCAGCCAGCACTGACTTACAATTGTCATGCAGATTCTATTATGAAAGGATACAATTCTCAAAGAAAACAACATGCCTTATAGTGTCCCAGTGAAACCAAAAAATCATAATGTTCTCAACAATTCCCAGTAAGAAAATTACTACATCACTTTATTCTTGACAGTTTCCAATCAGAAAGTTATTGCATGTATTACGTCACTGTGTAATTGACAAAACAATATTAGCAATTCACCACAGGTACGAGTCGTAAACTTAAGAAACTTTGACACATATTATGAATTTCTAGCTGAAGATTTGCAAGTGAGTGGGATTTTCTGTGACAGTCTGAGGTACACTATTTTTCTGTGGAGAATATCATGGTGTTGATTCTTGCTAATTCTAAAAGATTTCTTTATAGTGATATCAATTTTCAGTTGCATTGGTTTTGAGAATTTTACCAGTGTAAAAAAATTATACAGAACTATTTCATTCCACTCATGAAATTTAAAGTGATAAAGCTCTGAAAATGAATATAAATAAATACTCAAATAGACCATAAAAGGGGCAAAGTGGCAGTTATCATACAGAGGTGCCATAATACCCAAACTCAAACAGTTCATGATCTGGATATCCGATCATCAACTTCATTGATGTTACTGTTGTCAAAATGACATTATAGACTGGCAATACTTAACTTTATGTTTTTATCCGTTCATTTCCTTCTGGGCTTTCTGTATTTGACTTAAGGTTGGCAGTTTTGTGAATGCGTTTGTAATACACTGTTATTTCGCCACCATTCTCTTAGACTAATAACTCAAGAATTCGAAAAATCGATTTTTATATATATTTAACTACATTCAAAGCCGCATTGAATGATCTTGATTATAGACTCCTAAGCCAAAAACCAAATGAAAGCAAACTTTCAAAAATTCTTTGTATCTAGACCAGCTGCACTGAAATGAAAGTTTTTTGCTTCTCCTGAAAAGTAACCAAAAACAAATCTCTGCAGTTTTAGGGAACAGTAATGACTTTTGCCAGTGCATTCATCCATGAGTTTAAAGTCAGGCTGTCTGGGTAGTGAGAACAGGGGGATTCTGTTATCAAGTTCTTTTTATTTATTATTATTATTTTGATTCAAATGGAAATGCTTTTTGTAGATTTTTTGTGCATTTATAACTGCAGAAGCTTTAAATCCTGGCAGTCTGCAGTATGAAAAAATTGAACAACACATCTTTATGATCCCACTATTAAGAATTATATTAGTGGTAGAGGTACTGCCTGTACAAGCAGAATATATGCACTGTTCATTATTTATTTGAATTATATTGATGAGTAACAGAAGACATTAAAAACTTACACTTACCTTGCCCCCCCCCCCCCCCCCCCCCATTTCTGATGTGTTATGGGTCATCTTTCAGTTCCTTTAAAATCCTCTTTTATCCATTCCAGATTTTTTTCCCCTCATTACCCCAGCCAACTGCATGGATTTTCTGCTGAATGTACATACATAGACAGTCTGAAGATATAGAACATGTTGTTCCTATAATGCTGCTAGTAGTACACAGGGTGTCCCAAAAGTCTGGATCCAGGGGGCATTGTTTCCATTGTCACCATTCCCTTAGCCTGTAGCAACTCAAAAATTCAAAAAATGGATTTCAGCTACATTCAAAGCCACATCAAATGATCTTGGATATAGACTCCTAAGCCAAAAATAAACAATAGCAAACTTTCACAAATTTATTGTAACTAGACCAGTTGTGCTAAAATAAAACAGTTTGTGCTTCTCCTGAAAAGAAGCCAAAACTCAATTACCTGTACTACAGTTTTAGTGTATTAGTTTTCTCTTTGGGTTAAGAAAAAGAAAAGGCCAGTATAAAGTGTTGCTACAATTTGCATAACACCTTTTAAAAAATGATTGTATTTCCTCCTGTGATGGGTATGAAATCAAAAGTAGTAATAGAAGGGTCTGGTAGTGATAATGTTATTGATGATCTAAGATGATAGAGAAATCAAGGATGACAGAGATTGTCCTGAGATAAGAAACCATTTTCAGTGCATAAAATTTTGCTCAACTTGTTTTCTGCAATCGTACCTCAAAAGTAGCCATGGCTGACCTGTTCCTTGCAAGTGCAATAATGCTGTTTGGACGGAGTGTGGTTTTTCATTAAATGGGTGCAATATTCCATCATGGGATATGTCCTGTGAACTTGTCTGTTTTTGTGTTTGTTTTTCTTTTTCTAAAAATGCTTTAAGAAAGATTTTCAGTATTGTTTCAACATGACAATATATGTATATCTTCAATGCTTTTGATTAGGCATGTGATTTAAAGTATGTAACTGTCATTATAAAGTGTTGAAAGTCGTGAGCGATTTTGATGTTGTTTTGTGGAAATTAATGTAATGTGATCCAATCACAGTTTCAGAATTCTGTACCCTTCCGCTGCAGAAGTTTTTTTTAGTAAAACAAACCAAATGGAAATATGACGGCAGTTTACTTTGTGTATTCAATTTTTTTTTCCCACTCTATATTTGTCAAAATCTGACAGAATGTTAGGAGACTGAACAATAGTGTTTATTTTAATTTGGAAATACTGTATCTGTACAAAGTTTACTTTCACCGGATGAGTAAAGAGTGTAGAAAAATGTGTTTTATCTCCACTGTTTATAAGAAAATGAGATAAGGGCATGAGGTGGCTTAATGAAATGCATTCTGTCACTCCTAAAATCTTAAGTTATGTCACCTCTGGGAGTAGATTTTAAAGTGTTAAAAAGTTGCCTTAACACTGTAGAGTTTTGCTTCAAAACTTGACCTTCTTAAAAAAAAATAAAAAAATGCTGTGATGTGGGGATAGATTGAAATAGTGCTGGGGTGACAAAAGTGTAGTTGGGGAATTGTGATTAAATTTAAGCATCGCGGAAGTTTATTATATGAAGTGGATAATATCCTGCACTCATGATAACATTTCGTAGTTGGTCAGTCTAGTGCACCCAGTTTATATTGTGATAATTTGTGTTTCTTTTGGTGGCTTCTTATTTGTGCAGTTCATTATTTTAAGTTGTCAGATCTAACAATACATTCACAATGGAGGTCTTTAAATTATCAGTGAATTGATATCACATGTCACTTGATCACTTGTTGTATTATGCATATACTGTATGAATATTTTAAATGTTGTTGTTGTTGTTGTTTAATGGAATAAAGTGAGATAATGTTCTACCTACATGTCAGTTAGTCTGACTCATTCAAGTGATCCAGTCTAGTGTGTGTAAACCAGTGTTTTATGGTGTCGCGAGCGAGTGAGCGAGGATCAATAATTACGGGGAGAAGGGGGTATAGTAAGATTAACTCACGGCAGACAATTAAGGGAAAGCGTGGAATGTTGTGAGTTGGGGATTGGACGAGGCGAGATCGGTGTACTTACAAGTCACTGCACACAGAGAGTCCTAAGGGAACGGACGCAAGAGAGAGCCCAGAGGGCGAACATAAGGGAGCAGTCGGAAGACTCGTGTTAGTGTTTTTCCAGTGATGACTGCTAGGTTGAACTATGATTGATAATTGATGTACTATATTCTTCTGATGACCATGATGTAAATAAGTTATATGCGAGGAGTGTGCAAGTCATGTGCTACTGTATTAATAGATGTGAACTTAGAGCGAGATCTGTACATTAGGAGTGTGGATTCCTAGCCTAGCCTGAGTACTGTGTAATACGGTGGAGGTGTGTTACAGAAGAGAGGCGCAGTTGTGTGGTGAGTGAACTGTGAACTGTGTATGTACGCGTGATGGTTCGTAATGAGTGGTGAAGTGGATAGTAAGTGTATGATGTTATAGAGATGTAATGTTATTCTTATAGGTGCCGGGGTCGGGCAGTGAGGCCACCCGCGGTGGACGGACACAGGCCGGGGACAGGCTGTGGAGCCGTGCAGACAAGGGCGTAAGGCCGACAGGCAGCCCAGCAGCCGTGGCAGTCTGGTTCGGGGAATTGGGCTGACCATAGGTCTAAGTTATGTACTTGATAGTCTGTATTATGACTTGTATAGAGTGTTGATGTTAGGTCGAGTAGGGGCCTGGAAAGTCAGAGTGTAAAGCATTGACTGTACGGTTGTGGAACCGGAGATAGGGTGACTGTGGGAAGAATGGCCATTGTATGGTATTTGAATTGACCATTGTATTGTATGTAGTTGAACGTATTTTTATTATATAATAAATGTGTGAGCCTGTTTGATTGTTTTGTTACTTGGTATACTTGTTCGTTTGTGATTGTTGTCCCGTCTTAATCAGTACATTTTCCAGTCTGGAATTTGTTACATATGGAAATCTCAAAATATGAAGGACAGAGCAAAATGTTAAACTCTAGAGTCCAGTGTGCACTATTCATTGCAGTGCAGAAATATGTCTCATTTTTTAAATAAATTACGACTTTGCAGAGCCAGTCATTATATTTACCTGTCTGCACATAATTTCCTATGAGATACAAGAACGATAATATGACACTGAAGCTAGAGGTAAAGGAAAACTGAGAGACATTAACTGTTTTCTTATTGCTCACCTGCAACCAATATATGGGGAAAATCAATATTCAAATTTTACTGTATACATGTAGCTTTTCATTTGCAACTCATAAGTTCTTCTTGGTCCATTGTACTGTGAATCTTTGACCAGTTGATTATGTTGGAAGGTCAGATGGTCCTAAACCAGAGTTTCTCAACCTTTTTTTGTCCCACGCGCTACTTCAGTTTTCGAAAAAACCCGCTATGATCGGACAAATTTATTACACAAAATTCATATGTTCAGTGTGTATATATTCAAAAGAACTTTTAATTAAACTTTATTTCAAGTTTTATTCATTCGTTTCTTACTTCAATGAGAAATCCCTCCTCCCCGTTTTGAAGTCCCACGCCCACAAAGGTACTGCCACGCTCCACGCTGAGAAACACTGCTCAAAAACTGAGCTGAAAGAAGTAGCATAGATATCATTTGTCTTCTTTCTACACTTTCATCTCTCAAACTTTCAGACATGACTCTCAACATAAACTAGCAGCATTTAGCGGATTAAAGAGGAGATTTATACTGCAAAGTCTGGAATGAAGACTGTGGCGCATAGTCATATCCGATGGCCCTATCATGAAACTTAACTACACAACTGCAAATGGCGACCTTAGCTCTATTTCCATTTTCTAAAATCATGTAGTCTGTAGAAGACGTACATGTGTACAACAAATGCACTCTTTGGCGCGTTTAAAATGCATTGTGGCCCTTACCAAGCCGTTTCTCAGTTCCGATTTATTCTAACCCTTTATCATGACAAGTAAAGCTGCAAACGTTTAACGTCGAATTTCTCAATTGTGCAAAAAACGGAGCCAAACACTGAAATCGCGAAATGACAACTCTTATTTGTCAAATAATAATATGCTATGAAGTCCGTGGCGAATTTTTTTTTTCTGCCGGTTATGAGAGAGCACAGCATTTCAAATATTTATTTAACTAAAGAAATTGTTGAAGACAAGGAACACATTTCAAGTAAAACTTTTCTTCCTCCTCTCCTGTAAAATTAGGGCCTTCACACTTGTGTCGTTTCATCGCGACCTTGGTTCTTGTTTGTTCCAATTCCACTTTTTGCACAACTGAGAAATTCGACGTTAAAATTTTTGCGGCTTTACTTATTATGATAAGAAGTGAGAATAAATGGGAACTGTGAAACAGCTTTTCAAGTGCCACAACGCATTTTAAGCAAATGTCTAAGTATGCACTTGTTACACCTCTTCAACATATTAAAAGATCTCCAGTTTTTTCAGAAAATGGAAGTGGGACAAACAAGGACTAAGGTCGCGTTATGATAGGGTCACCGTTGTACCGCAAAGTTTGGAGTGACGACTGGGACATAGTCACATAGCCTGTCTTTGATCGTCACAAGTAGCACCTCCGTAGCCTGGCATATCAGGGCAGCAACCAGTCTACGCAAACAATAGCTTCCCTGTCCTACATCTTTGTGCGCGGTCTTGTTTCGAGGTAAGCACTGATCTTCGGTAATCCGGACACCCGCTCATAGTGGTATTTCAGGAAAGGATGCTGCTCGATTATGCCTGGGAATTCTTGCTCTAAGCTGTCCAGGGCATCGAATAGGGCAATATCAGCAACTGTTATCTGTGTTTATAGGAAAGTGAACAATAACCACAACATCAAACCATTATTTACAAAGAAAATGCATTGTCCCCGGTGCTCTCTCTCCATCCATCCATCCTTCTACCCATCCACCCATTCCTCCATCCATCCATTCATCCATCCATTCCATCAATACATATACATGTATTACACAATCATGAATGTACATGTACTTAACAGACGTTTACAGAGACTAATGTAAACTGAAGTGGGTGCTCTGTACAGTCCCTTGATTTGACATATGTGAGTGTGCATGAGAAAACCCACAATATGTCGAAAGAGCTTTTGAGAAAAACGGCTTTGAAGTGAAAATATGGGTCCGACACAAGCTTCCAACGTGGCTGTTGTTATAGTTCCCCTTAAGATCTTTTTATTATTGATAATTATCACTACAGGCAGTCAATGGACAGGAAAATGTCATCAAGCTGTAGTAACATGTATTTGACTCACCGTAAGGCCAACCAAAAATCCTTTCTGGCTAAACTCCAATCTTTCATTCATCTTCTGTAAAAACTGTGGCAATGTTTCTTCAGTGAACTTTTGTCTCAAGTCTTTCTGATGGAGAAAAAAAATTCGGTCAACGATTTAACATTTATAACGTATTTAAAACAGTGCCATAATGCTTAGGTTCATTCCATTTAAATGGCAGTGTATCTGACATGTAAGCTGATTTACACAGCGACGGGGCAAAACCATCTATATACGCAAGGTCCAGCGTTAGAAACAGACAACATATCTATAGTAAATTCCACAAGAATGAAGCACGGCAGGAATTATTTAAGCTTTCGGATATTAAATGATCTGTAACAAGTGAAATAATTAGAGAGAAAAAATACAAACTTTTTAAAATGAAAAATGCTATCTAAAGTCTAAAGCTGAGTTTCCATGTGTACGGAAACGGCAACGGAAACGTCAAAAACCCTTCAAGTAGTGAAATAGAAAGGATGTTTTCATGTCTACGGAAACGCCGTGTCCCTACTCATGGAAACACTCCCTCTCTTTACTACTTGATGGATTTTTGACGTTTCTGTTGCTGTTTCCGTACACATGAAAACACCGGTTTAGGGCCCCCACCTACCTTCTGTGCGTCATTCAGGATTGAATCAGTCTTCAGTCGAGCCCCAGCTGTCCGGAACTGATCTACCCGGTTCAGTAGGATGTCTACATCCAGTTGTTCTAGCTCAGTTTTTCCTATCATTTCTGGAGGATAAACGGTGGAGAACATTTTTGCAACGTATTGCTGAAGTCTAAGACAAGACGAACTAGCGATAGACAATCGATCGAGATTTTCAGTTGGTCAACAGACGGTAGAATGATGCCCTGGGACTCGCTGCTGATGGGTCCCTGTGGGGCGTTCTTTCTGCCTCAAGGGTCTATGACGCGGGAGCGTCTAAAGTAAGTCTAAAGTCATCCTAACTGCATTTGATCTACAATTAATATAAAGCTAGCTCTCACTGTCATTTCTGAAGAATAAACAGCGGAGAAGGAATTAAAAAGTAAGTCTAAAATCACACCTTATGTGTAAGACTGAGCTCCACCACAATCAAAGCTCTTCTCCCAAGTCATACATTGACAACCTTTGGTGAACTAAGACAGAAATGGTTCCTGTTTTCTCATTTCATAACTTAATACTGTTTGTATATCACAGTAAAAGAAAAAAAAAAAACACACACACACACACACACAAAAGTTTGTAGGCCTACAGGAATTAATCTAGCGGGATGTCAAACCCAAGGTCTTCATAATGGACGGCAGTGTTATGTTCACATCCTTCGTGAAGTTAGCAGAAACTCTGTTCGGTCCTACGTTTTCGATAGTGCGTTTTCTGTTCACTTTCATGTTCACAATTAATGATTAATTACATTGTTTGTTAAGAACATACGCATTTCTCTCCAAACACTAAGGGCACAGTATATAGATACGTCTGTTTTGAAGCTTAAGAACCAACAGTGTCGCTTGTTTTATGGCTCTGGAGATTACGTAAATTCGTGTAACATATTAAGAAACAAATCGCCCATACACACTGTATTTTCCTTTGTCCATTATAAGACAGTATTTCAACCACACTATGGCAAGCACAACTAACAAGTTCATAAATTCCAAACACATATCATTTAATAATTATTATGGCCTATGGGCATGTCATACGAATCTGACTTTAAAAACTACACAGTTTTAGGTATTCATGAAACGGGGGCCAACACCATTATGCTGAGGCCCCCGAGAAACAAAAAGATCTCAACGGTATTCATGAAACGTAGCGGGGTTAAACTGTAAACTCTTATGGTGAAGTGGAAGAATTTTTGAAAATGGATAAATTACAGTACATGTAAATGACATACTGTATTTCCTTGCCAAAAATCTGACGACAGGCATCACTTCTCCATACTGATTGCCTTGATATTGGATGAACGGCAAAGCCCCATTTGGTGCACCTGGAAGTGAAAGAACAACAACAATAAAGCAAGTTTAAATGATATCCACAACAAATAGAGAACTTTGCATCAGAGGGTATTTTACACCCACTAATCTAAATTATTTAACCCCCCCCCCCCCGAAAAAAAAAACCTGGGCAGCTGCAGCTAGTGCTGTCTTAACAGTATTATGGGCTCCAGGCAAAGCAATAGGCTGCGGAGGGATTTTTCCCCCCACTTAAAAAAAACACAACAATGTAAATTTGCATGCATGAGCCCCCCCCCCCCCCGGGGGTACTGCCCAGTTTGCCCATGCGTTAAGACGGCTCTGGCTGCAGCAGGGCTCGGCATACACTTAGAATATGGCCATGCAAAACCCGGCTTTAGACCCCAAACAACAAAAAACTATACAATAAATTCCAACAGAATGAAATTAAATCAGGCTGAAAATACAAGAATTATCCTTTCTCCTGTGGCGAGTAACCTTGTAAACTTACACATCTGCGAAAAAAAAAAAGGCAGCATAATAAAATTATCGTGAAGGTCAAGCTGGGTTTTCGTGTGTATGGATACGATAATAGAAACGTCGAAAACCCTTGAAGTAGTGAAATAGAAAGAATATTTTCATATTATTTTATTATGTTCGTTTCAGTACACATGAAAATATTCTTTCTATTTCACTACTCGGCGTTTCCGTACACATGAAATATTCTTTCTTTTTCATTACTTCAAGGGTTTTTGACGCTACTATCGCCATTTCCCCGTTTCTTACACATGAAACACTCTTTCTGTTCACTATTTGGTGGATTTTTGACGTTGCAGTTGCCTTTTCTGTACACATGAAAACACGGCTTTAGGAAGGCTCCGCACTCTAGTTCTAAGGAACAAGTAAATTGTAAGTGATTAATTTCAAAGACTATTGGCATGCGAACTCCTGTTGTTATGGCCATGACGTAGGCTATCAACTTACTCTCTCTCATTTGTGGCCAGTCAGAAAATTCAACTCTGTCGTCCACGAACTTGACAGCCGCAGCGTGGAGCAGGAGGCGGATAATCTCTCCACGTCCACGGATGTTGAAATACATCAGGGTGAGCTGTGTTTTTTTGGACATCTGGGTGTGTGAAGATTGTCCAGTGATGAACAATACGCGACCTTAGTTCTTGTTTTGCTCCAGCTCCACACTTTGCACAACCGAGAAATTTGACGTTAAACATTTGCAACTTTAGTATTACAATAAGGAGTTAGAATAAATCTGAACTATGTCACAGCTTAATAAGTGCCACAATGCATTTTAAACCCATGTCAATGTATGCTTTTGTTGTACCTCTTCTACATACGAAAAGATCTCCAGTTTTTTTTCAGAAAATGGAGATAGAACAAACAAGAACCAAGGTCGGGAATAACAAATAATGTATTTGCATGTTTAATAGATTGTGCTAGCATTTGTGATGATTCCCTGCATCCAATGCAGGTATTGTATCAGAGAACACTTTATTCAATCTTAGTAGCCTACCTCGCAGGCTCGATTAATTTGGACCTGTAGGTCGGAAGTAAATGACTACGAAATGATCACTAAGGTTAATTTCTGCAGCCATTGTTTAGATAAAATGCCAACATGAGACGGAGACTCTGTAAACTTTTCCTACGCCATGACAGGTACGGAAAAATTAATGGTTTTGAGAATTTAAGTCTACATGGTTTAGAATTTAGATGACTGTCAAATCCGCATAAACAGTTAATCCCTTTGTCGTAATGGCAACAATAATGATACGTGACTTTCCTGGGTTCATTTCAGCTCATAGGCCTACTAGTCGTTCCAGCCGAACACTATAACTTTATCATAGTTTTAACGTTACATCATAATATTTTGGAAAAAAAAATATCGGATTTAGTGATGTGTAAGTGGTAATCAATGCATGAATTACATCTTGAGGGAGAGATTTTACATTAAATGCTACGAAACGAATCACACACCAAAATGCTAATCTCTTTTCAGTGTTGTCTAACGGAAAGGGGCAGGAAAATAACGAACAGTTAGATCTGATTCGTCAAAACTTCCAAATAGTTATAACACTTAAACCTAAGGATCTGTTAACAAAAGTACCGTATTACCTTCACAAGACTAGATTGCTTAATGCGTAATTAACAACGGAATCATAATCCAATAATGTCACCACATTAATTTGACGTAGAATTTGACTTGTAAATATTAGACCACTGCATAACAGTGCACATGTCAGCTGTTATTCGGTGACACGGATTAACACTAAGTAGACTCAAAGGCGGATTTGCGTGTTCAAGTGAAGGCATGTATAAGTGCTTGACCAAACCGTGTTGTGTATTCAGTTCGTGTCAAGTTGAATCCGTGAGATATCCTCTGACCAAAACACAAACGTTGCTATTCCGGCCTAGTCAGCTATCTGCCCACCTATCCTGAGACCATCTCAATTATGCGTTAGCTTACGGACTGCTCATAGGAACACAAGAAGCTAGAAGTACTATCACTGATCCATCTGTCTGTCTGCCCCTATGTCTGTATTTGCTTAACAATCGTCAAGGTTCATACCGAATCGACATCCATTTCGTCCTCTCAATTTATTTTTATTGTTCTTTTTTTTTTCTAGAGATTTGTCCATCTAGTTTGTTTGTTCCACTTTGTCACTGAAACAAAAGTAATACTCCTACAATACTGAAAAACTCATAATTTTTGCCACTTGAATAGACTGTGGTGTTATGCCATGGTGCATGTACATGATTAAGTTTCGGTCTTAGTCTATCCTTTGATTAAACGATATAGTCTCCCGTTGTAGACAACAAGCATCAAATAATAGGCAAAAAACAAGTAATTCCCAACCTTAATTTATTATCCTCGCTGAAATCAAGAGTCCATTTTCAAACTTGTATTTTTGTGCATAAATGGCAGGGCATTATGCGTGGGTAATCTGTAATTACGGGTCAGCAGTAGAGTGTTCAACACTCACTTTTCAATCTTAATGCACAATACCGTCATTGGAAATAAAAACACTTTCTCGTACCTCAGATGTTCTGTTCAATTAGGTTTTTTCTTTGTGCTGTTTTAATTTGCCGAAAATAACCTTTCATTCTATCTCGCATATTTTATTAAAAAGGAAGACAAATTTAATCGCACGAGGATGTCGAAGTGAAGATTACAGGGGCATTACTCTTCCTTTTTACCTTCTTCCATGTCTCTCCTTTATACATGTACCAGAGTTTCATTACAGATGCACGTTCTTACGAGTCACAGATTTATATTTAGATATATTGAAAAGTTTCAAAATTTTCTTCAATGACTTCCATAATTACAGAAGCCACGCTAGAAACCCATGTACTTTATCTACTTTTAGACCCATACAGAATAATGAATACGGTTTTGGCCAAGTAATTACAAAGGACAACCAATTCGGTTTGTTATTAAGTCGTTCTGTTATTTATAACTATGACTCCATTATTTTTCAAGTTAAACAATAGAAAATTCTATGACAAACACAGCTTCTGTTCATTTGTGTACATGTGCCCACCAGAAGCATTAGCAGCAATGTTATTTTCAAAACAATCTCACAAGAAAATACAAATTATCTATTTATGTTAAAATAAATATAATTTTCAAAACAGATTTAAGAAGCAGCCTCAAAACGGCAAAAACACAATACATTATAATACAATAGATATAACTCATGACTATCATCAATATCACCGACTACGTTCTATTCACAATGATCATTATTTTGTACAGAGAAAATATAAGGCGAACTAGAATTGCCAGAGGTTAGTTCTCTGGAGCACCAACGAGGCACTGCACTTCTAATTCGCCTCACGTTTTCTCTGACTCATTATCTTATTGGCCTGTCTCCCCTAAGTTTCTGCTTACCTTTCTTAGCTGACTTCCTAGCTGGTGTTTTTCAAAAACTTTGTTTTTCTTAGCTTTAGAACTTTTCTCGTCAGTTCAAGCGGGCTCGAAGTCATAGCAAGGAAGTTCATTTCAAGACGTCGTACAACATCATCGTGACTGAATTGAAACAGTTTTTTTCTAACACGAGATTACAGACAGAAAAGTATCTGATGATATAAATAGGCCCACCTTTCTCGAATGTGTTGAAGTTTCGGTGTGTGAATAAATGACTTAATTCTAAATTCTGTCATCCAGATCATATTTCAGCTAGCGATATGGAAGTATCAACTTTTCTTCCCGAAAACAAATTGGGGAAAAGATCTCAGCCTGGAGTTTCAGATCCCTTCCTGAGAGCAGTGTCGTATCTTTCATCTTATTACTCTTTGGCGCTGATTGCAGTTGGTACTATGTGCAATGTACTTTCGTTTGTGGTTCTAAGTACGCGTTCATTTCGTGGAACTGCTATGTCAGTATACCTGAGATGTCTGGCAGTCAGCGACACCGTAGCGCTGCTGACAGGTTTGGTCAGATTCTTTATTCTGTCTACAATTGACGTTCCAGATCCCAGATCGTATATTGTTGGTTGTCACATACATTTCTGGGTCACCCAGACCTCAGTATACTCCAGTAGTTGGATGCTTGTAGTGGTCACATTAGAGCGGTTGCTATCGATAGTCATACCTCACAAAGTGCGACTCATCTGTACAGCCAACACTGCAAAGCTCTTCGGCCCGGCTGTTTTCCTGGTTTGGGGTATCATTTTATCATGTCAGTTCGTACTTTTTGGTAATCTGAAGATTGAAAATACACTAAGCAATAAAACTATCACCAGATATTGTATGATCGTCGACGATTACGAATTTTCAAGTAGGATCTTTTGGACTTTTGACAGTATCAACTTTGCATTTCTCCCTGCCCTCATCCTCGTAATATCAAATACCGTTATAGTCCAGCGGGTGGTCAAGAGTAGAAATCATGTTAAAAAATTTAGTAAAGATACTCGACTTTCTACAGAGAACAAGCAGAATGAATCTTCAAAGTCTCACATCAGCGATAACAAATACGACAATGCCATCAACAAGAAATCTCGCAAAGACAGCAAAGAAACGTCACTGACAGTAACAGTTTTGACCATCAACATCTCCTACATCATCTGCACTTTCCCGGTCTGCGCCTTCCAGCAAGGCCAACATCATCAAAGTAAAACCGGCCTGGGTGCCCACGGCAGGGCCATCACCATTCTTCTCCTCCTCCTCGCCTACACCAACAACGCCCTGAACTTTTTTCTTTACTGTTTTACTGGAACTCGGTTTCGAAACGAACTCAAACTACTGTTGAAAAGAAAAGCATAAAATAGAAGGGCGGTGTAGTACAATAAGGCTAAAAACCCACTGGGTCAAGTCTGCCATTTCTCGGTTTCTGCTTCTTCTTCTTCTCCTTTTATAGTTGATTCGCCTTTAATGACTGCATTAGGCGACGACGTCACTCCTCTGAGACTAAAAACAGGATAAAAATCTTTAGATATATTAGGCCCATTTAAAAAGTATATATATTCGTTGTATAAATATCTCTTGTATAAATGTCTCTTGGTATAAATATCTCTTGGTATCCAGCTTGTGCACAAAAATATACCCGCACTTTAGTTACAATGGTAGCTGCAATGGATAATTATATTCTTTAGCTTATTGTCAAAAGCCGTTGCAGACGGTAGTGTTTGGACTTCTGCTGGGAGGTCGTTCCACATCCTGATGACATTAGGATAAAATGAATAAAGATGACTGTTAAGTCTCGAGCTTGGGATGTTATATTTTATGTTATCCCTTCTCGTGTTTCTGGTATCAATGGTGAGGTGGTTCAGCGGGATGTGGATATTTCTCTCCCTGCCCTTATAAAATATTTTTACTTTGTTTTTTGCTCTTCTCTCTTCTAGTGGTGTCCTCTCGAGGTCTCTCATCATTTCGTTCACACTACTACTTCTAGAATAATCATTCATCACAAAGCGAGCAGCTCTTCTCTTGACCCTTTCCAGTTGGCCTATGTTAATTCGATAGAGGGGGTCCCAGACACTGCAGCCATACTCCAAGGAGGGCCTCACAAAGGTGTTATAGCAGTGTGAGATGTGAAATATGGAGTTAAAATTATACGAAACTATTTAATTCTATTGTGAAATTTAGAAGCTCTGAATATGAAACATAAATTTAAAAAAAAAACAACAAACAAAAAAAAAAACATGTATCCCGAAGCAGCCGTTATCATGCCGACCAGACGTAAAACCAAAACTCAAAAAGCCTCCAACTACGGCGTTAAGGAAGACCTCAGGACTGGCGAAACTGAAACATCGTTTTGGGTGCGACAAAACTGTCTTGAGACATCTGGCGGAAAGAAAGACCTCGTCCATTGATTCAAAACATTCAAGCATGCTTGAGGTCTAAACAAGACTTTCCTCCTCCTTCCCACTGTAGGCTATATCTTCTTTTGTCTTATGGCGCTTACCACCACAGAAGAAGACAAGACAGAAGATGGAAAAGACAACGAGTAGGAAACACGAAACAGGAAATCAAGAAAAGGGGACCAACAGCCTTGGAATTACATGCACTCAATTAGGCTGAAGCCCAGAGAAACCAAAGAATTCAACCAAATCTAATCATGATTTATCGTGTATTTTAACAGAACAAACTGCAGTCAGCATGCGAGAATTTCAATCATTCAAGCAGAAACAGGTTTGCTACAGCGTTTCAGGGCCTGGACAATTATACTACTGAAATCACTTACTGCTCAACCAAGTCATAGACCTCTGAGATTATTTAATTATCCCCTCACACCTTATAATGAAAGTAATATTTTCTTAATAATCCCAGGAGAAGAGAAAATGATAAAGAAATCATTCATGTGAAATCCAGTACTTTATGGAGAAAACTCTCGATAGCTTCTCTTGGGGTGGTTGGTAGGCGATTCAGGTAGGCTCTCCTTCTGTCCTATCATTCTGTTACTCTATCAATCGTCTTGCTTTTTCCCAGCACAATGTGACCTTTATCATATCGACACACTACTCCAAAATCAAACTCAAGCTCACCTCTTCTTATTCTTAATATATGTATAAACTAAGAATTTCTCAGGATTTGCCAACAAAATCTAGTGCATTTCTGTAGGCAGATAAAGTTACAAGTCCTAGTGCATTCTCTTAATTCTGTAATTGCCAGAACGCCAAGCATTTCCAGTGCAAACTCTCAACTCTACAGACAAGTGATACCAGTAATATCCGACTTGCTCCGGTGCCAGGAAACACGTGTTAACATAAAGTCAAAATTTTAATATTGTAACCATAGGGAACAAAATATAAAGAACTCCTTCTGGCTCACTTGAAATGCTTAACGACCACAACAACAAAACACAAAAACTGGAAATAAGAAAGAAACAAAAAGAAAAAAATGCTGATGAGAATAGACATGCTAAAATTCAATATAATGCATTTATCAGCTTTATTCATACTTAAGAACAAAAATGCCATACAACAGTGGTATGAAATTAAGAACACATTTCATGATTATATGATGCAAACGAACACAGTATACTTTTCTATGTTAGGATATTATATCACCATGCATGGGGAGCACTGCACCTGAACGTGACACAAGGTAGAACCGGGCCATGTGATTCATGACCAGTGTTAACAAAATAAATTACAGTTATAATTCCACCGAGTCAGTAGTGACTATCAATACTGAAACCTAACAGTGTGTGGCTGTATCATTAGGTCTTCAACAGCAGTAATGCCTGATTGGTTGAGTATTTCCTTATAAGGAAATAAAGTGAAATATGTTTCCGTGCATAATTATAAACTTGAAATTTCAAAGAATATATTGTAGTTTTCAAGAGGGTGCTATTTCCTTCCCTCAAATTAAAAAAAAATTGACCTGCACCCGGCCTTGGCCCAAGGAGACAGTACTAGTCACTACAAGCAGAGAAAAAAATAAAGTAAAACGGATGTGTCACCGGCAAATGTAGTTTCTCATGTGCCAGTGATTTGAGTAAACCATTCAAAGTGCAATTTTTATTGTCATGATGCTAAGACGATGTAAAGTTTGAACCCATGCCAACAAAAGATTTGTCTCACGAAAAAGCAACAACAACAACAACAACACACACACTAGAATCTAACGACATTGGATGATTAACAATTTTACACCACTGAGGGTTTATATTTGGGAAATGAAGTAGTGTTATATTCTGGTATTTGGTCTAACAGCTATGTATTTGGCCATTTTTGGCAAGGCCTGGATTTTGACTCGATGTCGTATCAGTTTGGGATAACTGTCCAGCAGCGTTGGCGTCTCCCCCAGAAGGGTGTCTTGTATATCCAGAACGGCTAGATCTGCGACAGTCAGCTGGGAAATAAAGAGACTGGAATGTAAATGTGATATAATGCCGAAGGCGTGCATGGTTACATCAATGAATCCTCGTAAAACACACACAAAACAACAACAACAACAACAACAACGTAATTTTAAAAAAGAAAATCATGATAAACTTTCTGTCACATAAAACTTGACGGAAACGGTCTTTGCTTCATTAATGGTGCAAATATGTATTACAATAATGTAGGCCTATTGTTTTCATAATTTGTTCTTGTTAAAGACATACTTTAATGAAAAGGAAATAATGAAGCATCTCTTACTATATAAACATGAAGTGCAGAAACGGCCTTTGTTTTGCAGTGACTTTCTATTGCGATCAAAAACGCCGAACAACATATTATCAATGATTATGCTAGGTTAACTTTATAACCATACCTTGCTGCAACTTCATGCAGTTGCTAAACAAAATGGAATAACCAGACACATCCAGCTCCTTTCCATCTAAACATGAAATATACGATCGTAGATGGCCAAACTGATAAATAGATCTGAACGAACTAATCAGTATTTGCATTCGAACAACTTATACAGTAATAATAGTTTTTAAAATGTATAAAATCCAGCTGTAAGGCAGGACTTTGCTTATCTTAACTTGAAATTATGAATGCCTCCCCCTCCCCCATCAGCACCACCCCACCACTTATATTCACTGAACACTTGGCTGCTTTGTACGCGGTGAAGAAGAAATGAAAGGATGGCTGAACTACACAAAAAAGAATACTGCTCGCCTTAAAATCAGAAAAAAAGAGCTTCCTTTTCCTTTTCATTTACTCATTTCTTTGTCCCCCCCCCCCCCCCCCCGACACAACCCCACCCCACCAAAGTCCTGGATTGAACTATGGGCCTAACTTTTCCTGCTATTTTAGGCCTTTTACCTCTCTGGCCACGAATATTCTAACATTGTACAATCCTTTCATTGTTGGTGTAATAACAACTATCTTCTACTGAATGTTAAGAAAACAAAAGAGCTTGTTTTTGACTTTAGGAAAAATGACAACGATCCTGTTTCATCATCATTGCCTTTCTCACCCTGGATCAGGGTATAGGCCACCAACAAACACTTTCCATCCCTCTCTATCATGGGCCAGCCTCTTTACATTATTCCAAGTCTTTCCGCTTCGTTGCACATCATTTTCTCTGGCTCTTCTCCACGTTCCGCGCGGCCTTCCTCTTGATCTCTTGCCCTGGGGATTCCAATCCAATACCTTCTTCGTGATGCTGTTTCCTGGCCTCCTGAGAGTGTGGCCGATCCATCTCCATCGCCTCCTACCAATTTCCTCTCTGACTGGGCTCTGTCTTGTTCTTTTCCATACAATTTCATTGCTGACCTTGTCTGTCCATCTGATCTTAAGTAGCTTCCTCAAACATCTGTTGATGAAAACTTGGATTCTCTTTATGCAGGCCTGAGACGCATTCCAAGTCTCACATCCATACAACAGGACTGACTTCACGTTCGAGTTGAATATCCTCAGCTTTGTTTTTAGAGATATATCCTTGGTTCTCCAAATCTTGCTTAAGGACGTGAAAGCTGCCTGTGCCTTTCCAATTCGTGCTTTGACTTCTGCCTCTGTTCCTCCCTTATTGTCAATGATACTACCAAGATAGCAGAAGGACTCTACATCTTCCAGTGGTTGATCTCCTACTCTGACTTGTGCGCTTGGGAGTGCAACAATTTTTAGGACCTTCGACTTCGCAGGATGTATCCTCAATCCA
The DNA here is from genome assembly GCA_963931925.1 of Onchidella celtica. Classification (NCBI taxonomy): domain Eukaryota; kingdom Metazoa; phylum Mollusca; class Gastropoda; order Systellommatophora; family Onchidiidae; genus Onchidella; species Onchidella celtica. Next base: position 37,692,833 of record OZ007572.1, read on the forward strand.
ATAGATTCTGAAATTTTGTTTAGAGCTGTAGTCTTTGCTTGCATCTGGTCGTGTGTGTGCGACAATAGTGCCAAGTCATCTGCAAAATCTAGATCGTCCAGCTGTGTCCATGGGGTCCATTGTATGCCATTTCTTCCTCCACTGGTGGTTTCTTTCATAAGCCAATCAATCACCAGGACAAACAGAAATGGGGACAGCAAACAACCCTGCCTAACACCAGTCTTGATATCAAAGCTGTCAGTAAGCTCGCCATCGAACGATCCTGTTTGCCCTCTTACTATTAACAATGAAGAGGTTGAAATTGTCACAGAGGCCAAATATCTTGGCATTACTATTGATTCATTGCTTAACTGGCATGCGCATGTAACATATGTATACAAGAAAGCCAACCAGCGCATGTATTTCCTCAGAAAGCTCCGCTTTTTAAAAGTTAGCAAAAGCATTCTGAAAATATTTTACACCATGGCTATTCAGAGCGTTTTGATGTATGGAGTTGTCTGTTGGGGAGGAAACATCTTACAAAAAGATAAAAATAAGATCAATAATTTAATTAAAAAAGCATCCAAAATTTGTATCTGTGATCTGCCATATTTTGATGAGCTGTACACTGGTGCTTGTATTAAAAAAGCTAATATTATTATAAATGACCCCCAACATCCCCTGAACAAGGAATATATAAGATCTGTAAGAAGTTTAAGGCTGTTGTCAAAGAAAACTAAAACTGAGCGCTACTTTAAATCGTTTATTCCATCATCAACTAGGATGTTACAATAATGTCGACATCTTGATCGTAATCTGTGCACAGTTGAATTATGTCCTGCGTGTCAGGTCAATGTGTTTTAGTTAGGGAAGCATATTGTGTGCACTGTTAATTTTGTTGATTTAGTTAATTTATCAGTGTGTGTCTATATATGTGTGTGTGCGCGCTATGTATCATACTTTCTGCTTCTGTAACTGTATTGTTATGTATTCAATGATCAAAACAAATTTCCTTGTACAAGGACGAATGAAATTTATCTTATCTTATCTTATCTTATCTTAAATAATGGTATCGACATAATAACAGCATCATAATTGTGTAAACGATAATAATTTAAAGATATTTGACATCACAAATGCAGTAGTTAATAAACTTACGCCTTCTCCGACCAGAAAACCCGATTCATTTCCCTCTAGTCGTCTCTCCAACTTCCTCAGATATCTGGGTACCACTTCAGTTCGCAGTTGGTCTTCCAGTTGGTTCTAAGAATGGGATTTACAAATAGGCCTACTGTTCGTGAGTAAAATGAAAGCCAGAAAGAAAAAAAAAAGATTTTTGTTTAATTACTTTTGCATACCGTTACCTTAGTTCTTGCACCCTCCACTTTTTGCACAACTGAGAAATTCGACGTTATTAAACATTTGCGGTTTTGGTACTGTAAAACAGCTTGATAAGTGTTACAAGTGTCAAAGTGTGCATTTGTTATTTCTCTTCTACATGCCAAAACTTCTGCAGTTTTCCAGATAATGGAGAAACAACAAACAAGAACAAAGGTCGCGATACCAGCTTAGTTCTATTGTTTTTTTTCTCGGGAAAATTTCATACATTATTTCCTGAAATAAAACTAAGGGAATTAATCATTTTTAAAAGGCTGCTGTTATAAGAACGTACTCCCCTCAAGCCTTTTGCGCTAGGGGGGGGGGGGGCGTACGTACACGGTACGTACTATCCCTAACCCCGTCCTTATCCTCCACCGCTAACCCTAAGTCTTACCGAATCCCTAACCCTTTCAAGCAAAAAAAAAAAAAAAAACAACAGGAAGAAAACAGAAAGAAAATCTGAATGAATAATTAATCATAATTAATTAAGCCTGTTACGGAGGAGCATTTCAGGAGGACCTCTCTAGTTCTGGAGTCACAAAAGGCTTTAAAATACGTACCCGCCCATAGGGCAAAAAAAAACAACAACTTGGGGTCGAAAGTACTTTAAACAACATTCTGTTCAAAAGTTTATTGTTTTTTCATCAATTTTATTCAATAAGAACATAAAAAAAACTATCGAAGGCCAGTGAAACCCTCGCTCGAAATGCATACAATAAAGGAACATATTTGTTCAGTAATTTAAATTAATAATTCTAATGACGCCCCCCCCAAAAAATGCATTTTTTTAAAAGCGTTTTTAATTTGTGAAAAATTAAAGAACAGTACATTTTAGTTTGAATCATGAAACCTAAAGATACGCTCGCAGAATCTGATTGGCGAAAGAGCAAAGGAAATTTGGTGACCGTAGGGCCTATTTGACAACTGGTTATGGCGTATGTAAAAGTGCTCTGATAAGGGCGTTGACTACATTGAATAGCTTTGATGTTTCAGTTTATTTCAGGTAAGTATGGTGATTCTTCATAAAAAAAAACAAAACAGCCCAACTCTGGAGAAACCGACTTTTGGGACGAATCTCAGAAGAAAGTTACCAAAGAACAGCTCGTGGTTTATTTAATCGGGTGGCATTATCTTACTTTCTGTTCTTGCGTGAGTAATTTGTCGAGCTTAGATCGCGTGTAAGTCTCTCTCACATCGTCCACGTAGTTGAGTAAAATGTCAGCGGTTAGTTGCTCCAGCTCTGTTTTACCCATCAGATCTAAAATTAAAAATAAACAACAACAACACAACGGGCAATGCATTTACTTTAGGGAGGCAGACAAATATACGGACACACCACCACACAGACAGACAGGCAGACAGACAGACAGACAGACAGACAAATATACGGACACACCACCACACAGACAGACAGGCAGACAGACAGACAGACAGACAGACAAATATACGGACACACCACCACACAGACAGACAGGCAGACAGACAGACAGACAAATATACGGACACACCACCACACAGACAGACAGGCAGACAGACAGACAGACAAATATACGGACACATAACAACACAGACAGACGGGCAGACAGACAGACAGACAAATATACGGACACACCACCACACAGACAGATGGGCAGACAGACAGACAGACAGACAAATATACGGACACATAACCACACAGACAGACAGGCAGACAGACAGACAGACAAATATACGGACACATAACCACACAGACAGACGGGCAGACAGACAGACAGACAAATATACGGACACATAACCACACAGACAGACGGGCAGACAGACAGACAGACAAATATACGGACACATAACCACACAGACAGACGGGCAGACAGACAGACAGACAAATATACGGACACATAACCACACAGACAGACGGGCAGACAGACAGACAGACAAATATACGGACACACCACCACACAGACAGACAGGCAGACAGACAGACAGACAAATATACGGACACACCACCACACAGACAGACAGGCAGACAGACAGACAGACAGACAAATATACGGACACACCACCACACAGACAGACAGGCAGACAGACAGACAGACAGACAAATATACGGACACACCACCACACAGACAGACAGGCAGACAGACAGACAGACAGACAGACAAATATACGGACACACCACCACACAGACAGACAGGCAGACAGACAGACAGACAGACAAATATACGGACACACCACCACACAGACAGACAGGCAGACAGACAGACAGACAAATATACGGACACATAACCACACAGACAGACGGGCAGACAGACAGACAGACAAATATACGGACACACAACCACACAGACAGATGGGCAGACAGACAGACAGACAAATATACGGACACATAACCACACAGACAGATGGGCAGACAGACAGACAGACAGACAGGCAGACAGGCAGACAAATATACGGACACATAACCACACAGACAGATGGGCAGACAGACAGACAGACAGACCGGCAGACAGGCAGACAAATATACGGACACATAACCACACAGACAGATGGGCAGACAGACAGACAGACAGACCGGCAGACAGGCAGACAAATATACGGACACATAACCACACAGACAGATGGGCAGACAGACAGACAGACAGACCGGCAGACATTCAGACAAATATACGGACACATAACCACACAGACAGATGGGCAGACAGACAGACAGACAGACCGGCAGACAGGCAGACAAATATACGGACACATAACCACACAGACAGATGGGCAGACAGACAGACAGACAGACCGGCAGACAGGCAGACAGACAGGCAGACAGACCGGCAGACAGACAGACAGACAGACAGATAGGCAGACAGACAGACAGACAGACCGGCAGATAGACAGGCAGACAGGCAGACAGGCAGACAGGCAGACAGGCATGCAGACAGGTAGATAGATAAATAGATAGAGAGACAGACAGACTGACAGGCAGGCAGACAGACAGATAGATAGATAGATAGATAGATATGTAGATAGATAGATAGATAGATAGATAGATAGATAGATAGATAGATAGATAGATAGATAGATAGATAGATAGATAGATAGATAGATAGATAGATAGATAGATAGATAGATAGATAGATAGATAGATAAAAAGAAACAGCTGATAATAAAAAAAACACACACACAATAATAATTATGATATGAAAGGCCAGGAGTAGAGCTTATTTCCTTTCATTTTTTGTGTTCATTTTTTTTTTTTGGTCATCCACAAAAGCTACTTTCCGGGATGCTCTGGCTGGATATCCCTTAATCCGCCCCTGACATTGATCAAAGTAAGGACTTACTGTATTTTCGTGCGAAAAACCTGGCCAGAGGCAGGCTCTCCCCAAACATCTGTCCGTCCAAGTCCAGGAAAGGCAGCGTTCCCCCAGGTGTGGCTAGTAGGATGATATGGGAAACTGACTATAAAGGCATAGTATCGGTGTCGATATGATATTGCGATGTGAGATAAAATAAACTAAAAATGTTGACTTCCTCTGATTTATACAACAATGCCTTTCAGATGTGTTAGAAAGAGTGAAATGTAAAAGAGATACAGACAGAAGACAGACAGGCAAGCAGACAGACAGGCAGAAAGATAGCTGAATAGACAGGTATGCAGACAAACAAAGACAGATAGACAAACAGATAGTTGTTTGGACAAATAGATAGATAGAGCGATTAGCCAGACAGATAGACAGACAGACAGCTAGATAGATAGATAGATAGATAGAGAGAGAGAGAGAGATAGATAGATAGATAGATAGATAGATAGATAGATAGATAGATAGATAGATAGATAGATAGATAGATAGATAGATAGATAGATAGATAGATAGATAGATAGATAGATAGATAGATACTTCAGGTCTTAATTTATTCTCAGCATCACCATGGCAACAGTTTATTTTACTTGGCTTTAGATTTGGCCAATCAGCAAACTCGACTCTCTGGTCCTTAAATTCGACCCCAGCAGCATGAAGAAGGAGGCGGATCAACTCTCCACGACCCCGGATATTGAAGTAATACAAAGTTATACTGTGGTCCATTGGGCTTTTTGGCCTGGGGAATAAAAAGCTGTTCAGTGGCGGATCTACCATGAAATTAATGAAGCTTGAGCTTCACGGTCCCTAAGCTTGAAGAAACTTTGTTTTTAAGAGCGAGCTTTGGGCGTTGCTCTATTGTTGCTGGTCACGAAGGGGCCCCATAACAGTTCAAGCTCCGGGGTCCCAAAAATGTAGGTCCCCCACCGTGTGTGTTGAGTTTGTTACTAAAATGAGTTTAATTGAATATTTTTAAATATAATTCTCATCCCTAGAGACCAGTACATTGGGCTACAAAGGCCTCAGTTTGCATAGTACAGTCAAAGATACCAGATATGACCGTATTATTATTGTATCATTGGTAAATTTAAAGGAGCAAAACCCAGTCAGAATCCCTGCGTAAATCCGACATAGATTGTATAGGATTTCCATAGTGTTGGTAGGATTATCATAGCGGGTAGATTCCCAACATCAAACCGACGCCAGAGCGATGTCGTAACCAGCGGATCTAACTAGGAATCATTATGTCATTTCAATGTGCAAACTCTACTTCAATCGGTACACCTCGGATTTCCATAGGCTTGCTGGCCGAGAGTTAATGGGCCCATTTCCTTGGGAACATCATAGTTCGATGACAGTCTGGTATGAAAAACATCATCAACGACAACAATAACAAAACAAAAATCGTGCTTTTTATTAACATTTCTAGCTTCTTTCCTGCTGGTGCAGGCCGGACAAATTAATGTTTTGGGGGAAAGTCTTCAAGTACACATTTCACATTTAAGAAACCCTTCATATTTAATGCTTTCCGAAATGAAAGATGGCTATCTATCTGCGCTTTGGACCTCAATACTGATCGAATAACACTTGTGTTCCCTAAACAAAAATGTTACGTGTGCACTTTGCTGCAAAGACCACTCACTGCACATAGACCCTCCCTCTTCTCTCTCTCTCTCTCTTTCTCTCTCTCTCTTTTCTTTTTTGAGTCGCTGAGATGGACAAGGGAGGAATGGTTGCGATACGGAATGGGATTAGAATTGTCGGCGGACCGGTTAGTTGGTTCAAGACGGCAAAACCTCATAAAAACATAATATCAACAGCACTGAATGGTTCATACTTCTGTACAAACCTAGGTAATTGGTAATTCAGTCGATTATGAATAGCTTTCATTAACGTTTCACGGAGGCACTTTCCACACATGAAATGTAAAAGAAAGTGTTAAAGTACATTGCTATTTGAAATGACACTTTAACACAGGGATGCTCAACCTGTTTTTGTCCCGTTTACCCCTGGCAACTTTTCGAAAGTAAATTCTCCCTCCCCCCTTGTTTTGTTCAATGATTTGAGTTTACACTTTCTGTACTTTTACCACTATAAAGCAACCGACAATGGTGACATTTTAAAATGCTGTTTTTAATATTATTATCAGTTCAAATAACAAGAACAGCAATAATAGCATAATGACAATGTTATTTCCTCTATCTATGAACAGCTAATGATAAAAAGATACCTTTATACCAGAACTAAACACAGTCAGCCAATGAGAACATATCAGTCACAGTTTACCCCCTGGGTAAGAGAAATTTACCTCAGGTTGGTAAGTCCTGCAGTAAAAATGCGACCTTAGTTCTGATTTGTTCGAACTCCGCTTTTTGCACAGGCTTTAGTATTGTGTTAGGGAGTTAGGATAAATCAGAAACATGAAACAGCTTGATAAGTGCCACAAGGCAAAATCAGTGTGTTTCCATTATATCTCTGCCACATACTAAAAGATCTCCCGTTCTATAGAAAATGGAGATAGACTAAAGTAAGATTTAAATTCGCGATGAGCGTCTCGAGGGACCACTCGGTCTGTCCATTATACCAACTGATTATCAAGGCTTAATCAAAATGATATTGTTATTGCTGTTGTAATTAATGTTCCACAGAACTACATTGCAATGAGCTGCATACACTAATTATGTAGGTCACTGGTTTAGAAGTGCTGTAAAACTTGTAACAAACAATTTGAAGCAAACAGCAGCCAGCATCCCTACGTCAATCCGATGCAGAATTGTATAGGATTTTAGTAAAGTTGGTAGGAGTGCCATAGGGGTGGGTCCCCTACATCATACCCATCGTCGGCGCGATGTGTTAAACCAACAGATTTACATAGGAACGATACCATTCCTATGATAAAACTCTTTTCAGATCCATTCAAAACAACTTTTGAAAATCCAATGGAATGAAATTTGTACGGAACTATTTAATTGCACTTGTGAAATTTAAATTGATGAAGCTCTGAATATCCAAACATAATTATTATTAAATGAAGTACCCAAATAGATCGTGAATGGCGCAAAGCGGCGTTTATCGTACCCAAATTCAAACTCATGTCCTAAGTGCAAACTTGATGTCAGATCCACTCATCGGATTCCTGTAGGTTACTGGCAGGGGAATTTCCTTTCTTCCTCTTACCTGAGTTGCACAGACTCTGATACTACACGCAAAACACCTTTAGAGCCGACGCAGTTTGTCGATCACACATTTCAACATTGCCACCCTTTACACAGTGTAACACAGCTGAAAATATTCAATGGAAATAACTTAACACTCTAGACTGTCATGCTCTGAATCCTGCAATGCTGCACTAAGTTGAAGATTTTAATATTAGACGCTACAGTGCCGTGTACTAATGGGAAAAGATCTTACATGGTAGTACATTGTAAATGCCAAAAACCGATAGGGCAAGAGATCAAGAGGAAGGCCGCGCGGAACGTGGAGAAGAGCCAGAGAAAATGATGTGCAACGAAGCGGAAAGACTTGGAATAATGTAAAGAGGCTGGCCCATGATAGAGAGGGATGGAAAGTGTTTGTTGGTGGCCTATACCCTGATCCAGGGTGAGAAAGGCAATGATGATGATGATGATGAAGATAGCACTATGCCCATACGGATCGAGGTACCCCCTATATACCTCGCTTGGGGTACCTCGCTACGGATAGAGGTTTATTGGGGTGCCTCGCTGCGGATCCATGAAAGAACTATCTATTTTGTCTCTCATGAACCTGCGACGGGTCTTGTCCTTTCTGAAAGTAGTTAAGATCTACACGTTGATTAAAAGACTTTTTAAAAACACATTTACAACTTCTTTTCAGATCTGTACAAAACAAGTTTTGAGAATTTTACCAATGTTTATATGTAACTGTTAATTCTACTTCCGAAATATTGATGGTAGTTTTGAATACCAAATCTAAATAAAGTATCCAAAAAGACAATGAAAGGCACAAAGGGGCTGTTATCGTGCCGACGTGCTGAAAAACCCAAGTTCCAACTCGAAAAGGCAAAGAACAAAAAATTCTGTTACAAAAATGCTTTATATTATCACCATAATAAAATCTTAGTGGTACAAAATTATTGCAAAGATGTAAAAACGGAAATTATTTCATTCTGGAAAGTTATGCAAAAAAATTATTAGTCCCTGAGGGGCCCTGAAACAACTTTCTTTAATGACTGAATTTTGGACGTTGTCTATTTGTTGCTGGTAGCGAAGAGGCCTCAAGACAGTTTAAGCTTCAGGGCCTTAAAATGTAAGACCCCAATAGTCTCTGTGCGTGTGTTTCTTGAGCCTTTTTTATAAGTTCCATGTTGATTTGTTGCATCGCTGCGTCTTCTTTCATTTCTTGTCCTTTTAAGCTCATTCCTCTGCGTGCTTGAAGTTTTCTGTCCATCGTTCATTTTCTTTCTTCCCACCTCTCCGTCTCTAGATCGTTAGGTCTATCATTTTGTTCCCTGTCTTTTCTTTCTAATTTTTCTTTTATTCTCCGCATTCTTCGTGTTCTTTCGTCTTAGTAATGACACATTCTTTCCTTCCTCTTCTCTTTCATGTCTTTTTTTTTCCAAATTAAATTTACATAACAACTACGGCAGCATTAACATTGGACACGTACACCATCCTTTTGCAAATTCGAGCTATTCTAAGAAGTTTCATATGTTTTAACGGAGTGGCTGCTGTTTGCTCATTGTGGCCATGCTGAATTTTATTTTGTTTGTACAGTGAATTATTTAATTAATTTTGGGGGGGTGGGGTGGGGGGGGGGGGAGAGAGAAAATGGGGATGTTTTATGATTAGGGTAAGGATTTAAGATTACGTTTAGCTAATCAGCCTTAACAATTGCTTTGTTGGCCACATGGCCACACCAATATGTTTTTGGAAACTGGCCTCAAGTTGGTCACAATAATTCTGTTGTGTATTTTTGCGACGTGGTCCAGCAAGCCCTGCTTTTTTTTTTTTCTCACTAATATCAAAACTAACCCTCAGACTGGATTGCGTCATTTATTTTATCAATGTAATTTATCATCATTATCATGATTATTATTGTTGTTGTTATGTGATTTATTATTGTTATATTTTTATTTGTGATTTATTATTGTTATTTTTTTATTTGTGATTTATTATTGTTATATTATTATTGTTGTTATAATTAGTATGTCGCCCGTTCTACAAACGGTAACTGATAAAGGCACCATTTTATTTTTAGATCCAAAGAAATCAGCACCAATATACCGAGATTGCTCTGAGATAGAGAGAGAGAGAGTGAGCGAGACAGGGAGAGAGAAAGAAGCAGTGCAGTGTGTTGAGCGCTTCGCTGGCAGCTCCATTCTGCTCTGTGGTTGACATGTTGTTTCTGTAAAGCGCATAGAGCATTTTAAATGGATATGCGCTATATAAATGCTATACATTATTATTATTATTATTATTATTGCTACGTAGGGTCATCCACAAAATTCAGCGAGTCCCATAACGATGGTCCGATTTATTTTTGTCTTTTATTGATTTCTTAATTTAACATCTTGACGCGCACCGAGGTAAAACTTCCATTAAAATGCGGTTCGTTCCCTTCTTCGACTTCAATTTTCTTAATTATAAATGGCAGGTGAATGTGAACGCTTGACTTGAGACAAAGATTTTGAATTATATCCAACAAAAATAACTTGAAATGCTTGCAAAATCCAGAATGCTTATCAAAGGCATCATAATTATAAGGGCACAGGCATAACAGAAACTGAAGTTGCTAACTTCTGCAGTGTTATACTTAAGCATGTATTTTCAACTTTCACCTTTCACTTAGGCGTTGTCCACCCACTGCAGGATGTAGCCCTCCGACAATGCTTTCCATTCTCTTCTATTTGTTGTTTTCCTCATCCATGATGTTCGACCTCTCTTTGTAATGTCGTCCTTCTATCTTCTTCCCGGTCGTGCATGCATGTATTACTATTATTATTAAAACAATAAAAAAAAAATACTTAGAGCAATTAATCAGTGTACCCTAAGAAGGCAGATTGATGATAATTATAGACAGAGATAGACAGATAGATGGATAGATAGATAGATAGATAGATAGATAGATAGATAGATAGATAGATAGATAGACAGACAGAGACAGACAGACAGACAGACAGACAGACAGACAGATAGATATAGATAGATAGATAGATAGATAGATAGATAGATAGATAGATAGATAGATAGATAGATAGATAGATAGATAGATAGATAGATAGATAGATAGATAGATAGATAGATAGATAGATAGATAGATAGATAGAATATTGTTAAATTACTATCATAACTATTTTTATTTTATGCATGCCCGTGGTCGCATAACAAATTTTTAAACATAGCCAACGGACTCGGTATGGTTTTGAACGGTCACGATAAACCCTAAGCAAAAACCAAGTGTCTTCTTTGTCCTGCTAATCATTGTTGGATGTGGGAGGGGCATCTTTTTGTCGGGCAGGAAGAAATCTAGGCCATGTCTAGCTATTCTCAAACTCCAGCGTCCAATCCTCTTCACTTCCATAAAATAATGGCATTATTTACATGGAAATCCCTTTTTCCCTTCACATTTTCATAACTATCATTTTGAAGATCATCAGAATAAGTTCCTGAAGTAGTAATGAATACTGTTTATCAGTAATAGCGTAAGCGGTGCAGGCTATTTTTAGTACATATTGACAATCATCTTCAAGGACACGGTCCAATAGGCTGGTCGCAGAGTCGCGCCAGCACTGGGTGAAACCTTGCGACACGAGCCGGATTCACTCTCTGTGGCGACCAACCGTGGCCTTCGTAACCAACCGTGTAAGTTAGAACGACAGGGCGAGCGAGGGCTTGGATGTTTAGCACTACCACTCAGTCGAACGCTCAAATAGTTGAAAATACCTATCGGTGTTGACATAGTGAGGTTTGATTCACATATCACTGGAGAGTTCATATTATCAAGCAGACCCGAGTCTTAAAAATTCCACCTCTGAAAGGTTCCTGAGGAGGACGAGACCGAAGCACACAGCATGGATAAGAAACTCACTTTTTTTATCTGGACTTTGTCAGGTGAGTGTAGCGTGAATAAGCGTGTGAGAGATTATTCACAATTAGCTGGTTGTTTTAGCTTCAGAGTCACGGTATTTGAGGATTTGGATGCATAAATAATTTATTATTTCCTTTTTATTTTATAGAGAAATCTATCTATCTATCTATCTATCTATCTATCTATCTATCTATCTATCTATCTATCTATCTATCTATCTATCTATCTATCTATCTATCTATCTATCTAGTCTGTCTGTTTATCTATTCTTAGATCTCAGAAAGACCGAATTTGGTTGAGCCTCGCTTTTCAGTTGCATTAATTTTTTTTCGCTTTATCCTGTACGGCAGTGGAGATAATGGTAACACTCCTCGACACCTCTTATTTGGGAAGATTTATATCCGTGACCTGGTTTGTCCCACTAGAGATTTTTTACCTGTGCTGTGTGTGTGTAAAAGCATCAGTTGACAGTAGAATGGGTGAAAGACACCCAGAGTTAACAGTAATAGGCACATACGCAGAGAGAAACAGACAGACAGACAGACGAACAGGTAGACACAGTCAGACAGAGACAGAGAAAAACGGAGAGATACAGAAGGACAGAAAGAGAGGAAGAGAGAGTGAGAGAGAGAAAAAAGAGAGAGACAGTCTATGAGAGATGGAGATTGAGAGAGAGAGAGAGAGAGAGAGAGAGAGAGAGAGAGAGAGAGAGAGAGAGAGAGAGAGAGAGAGTTTGTCATTTCAGAGAGGTGACCTGTGGCCTTGATTATAAATAAAATATATATCTATATTTTTTTATTTCATGAGTCACAAAGTGTCATATCAGAGCAGCACAGTTTAAAAATCATTTTTTTTATAATGTAAAGTCAAGATGAGTTCATAGTCCAGAGAAAGTAAGAATGCATGACAGAAATGTTCCAGTTACGAAGAGTTTCTGTATATTACTTATTGTGGACCTCTGCACAGTAATTTGCGAGTGTGTTACTTTCTTGGCGTCGGCAGTCACATTACTCATATATATATACACATATAATATACATGAGTGGATCTGGCGATCTCGGGGGGGGGGGGGGGGCGATACCAAAATTGCAATTTTCGCTATTTTAAACTTTTATGACCTAAATGATATATGGTTATGTTCTATAGGCTTGTGTAAGTACAGTCAGGTCGTAAATTTTTCCATACACATTGCGGTTGCCATGGTAACGGCGGCCATATTGAATTTTAATGATCATTTTATTTTCTTAATCCTTTTCTCACTTATGTACATAGAATCAAAATTCTTTTTGCATTCTTTCAAGAACACCTGAAATTAAATAGGTGACTTTTTTTTTGTTTGTAATAATGTATTAATTTTGGATATGACACATCTCTGTATGTATAGGTCTCTGAGCCTATGACAATAATAAAATTCATGGGATCACAAAATCAAAAATACTGAATTTATCAGAAATGTAACTTTTCCACTACAAGTAGTAATGTCTTATGAATCATCATGCAAAATTTCAAAGCTGTGGGACAGATATTATAGAAGTGACTAAGAAAAAAATACCCACATCCACAGAAAATAACAATTCGAGAAAATGAGGATGAAAAAGTGAGGATGATGATCCAGACCATTGGGATAGGATTTTTATAACGCATTTTAAAGTCACTTATCATTGGAAATGTGCCACAAGAGTTTAATACAATTAGTGTAAAGCAGATATTATAGGAATGACTTAGCGAAAAAGAAAAAATTGGAAAATGTTTACCGAAAACGCAGATTTTTCCACCCGCGGGCCCTTAAGGTGAAATTTTGATTCCTCTTTAAAAAATCGAAATGAAAAATTTCTAGGACGATTTCAAGCAAAATATTTTAACTGAATGCAGAAAAATGTTCAATCTTGTCTTTTAAAAGCAAATCTCAATTTCCCTAGAAAACGTTTCCTCCTTTGGGGGGGGGGGGGGGGGGGGAGGGGGTGTTCTCAGGAATTTGGTCTATCACCTTATTAAGGTCGTCAGGTCCACTAAAGCGAAAGTTCTGATTAATTGGGATCCACTTGACTTATCGAACTCGACACCTGTAACAAAGGATTGTTAATGTTTCACTCGGAATAATCAACAATGTTTGTGTGTGTGTGTGTAAGTGTGTGTGTGTGTGTGTGTGTGTGTGTTCACCTCATTTAAATGTCTTCCAGTCATAACACGCCGGTAAAAAAAAAAAAATCTCACTTCGGTTTCGTAACAGATATTCAGGCTAGATCTAATTCGGGATTCAGTGCCGTTTTATTTTAATGATTATCCTGATTATAAAACACGGGCTAATTAAAGTCCCATGCAAGGGTGAAAGAGAGAAAGATCTAACGGGGAAGATTGCAGGACGTTTGTTTAAAAACACATCACAGCTCAGTTTGCGGTTGGAAAGGGAGTAACCAGAGACGCAGTAGCTTTAATTTTATTGTGTCGTTTATCTGGGTCTGAAACTCTAGAAAAGAATGAAAGAGAAGAGAAAGAAAAAGGAGGACACAAAGAAAACGAACGGAAGAAAGAAAGAAATAGAAGGGAGAGAGAGCTAGACAGTAGACAGAAGCGCGCGCGCTAGGTAGATATATAGATAGATAGATAGATAGATAGATAGATAG